>JAJSSI010000314.1:0-25000 GCA_031841125.1 Acanthococcus lagerstroemiae
CATCATCTTTACCCGCCAAGGTATTTCGTTGATCGTAATATAGGTCATTTTCAATCTCTAAATCTTGAACGAGCTCTTTGATTTCGCTGATCAGACTTTTGAAAGTTTTCGATCTTTTTAACTGAAACGAAACACATATCCGTTGAGTTCGTGGTTGGAAACTGAAAACGAGGATAGTTATATGAGATTTACCAGCTCGGCGTTAAGCGTAGACAACCGCGTTTTCATTTCCTTCAACTTCGCTTCTGAGGGAACTTCGTCGAACGAGCCATAAACAGGTTCTTGGCCAAGTTTCTCGCATAATTTTTCTTCCTGCGAACAAATATTTATTAACCACCCAAGTTAAGTTTGCGTCGAGAAATACCAACTAATAACACGGCGTACATCTAATTTATACTGTTGCAGGCTACGCAGTCTATCTTCTCTGATTTGCTTGTACTTGACTAAGTAGTTCTTTAGATCTTTAATTTGCTGGCGCACATGACTTCCGTCCAAATTCACTTTGAAGGGTAGTTCAATTTTGATAGATAATTCCTGTGAGAGACAAAAATCCACGTTATTTAAGAAGTCGCATTGGGAATTTCGGATGTGACATCGGTCGAAGCTGCGATCTTTATACATAATTACGAAGACATTGTATGGTGCTCCCATATAATTGGCCCTACAAGGCTGTATAGGGGCACCTTAATCTCGAAATAAAATAAAATAAAATTTGATGGAAAAATTATAGTACTTACTTTTCTCAGCTCGTCACTCATCTTGACCAAATTATCCAATTCCATTCTACGTTCGTCGAAATTTTCGGTCTCTTCTTTCACCATCTCGTCAAACAACTCCTTGCATGTAAAAATCAAAGTATTAGTTTATATTCATAAGCTCGAGTGATGGAATATCAATGCAGTCTGGTACTGGTTTTGCCCACATAATCCCTCACACGAGCTAACCTGTTTACAATAAATTCAGTTATCCTATTCAGTCGGGTTCGGGAAGAAATGTCTGTAAGATAATTTTACGGCTTTTCGACACCTCAAGACTATTCCTTGAGCAGTGCCCGAATTCACCTCTCAATATGATGTATTCGAGAAGTGGTAATCGTAATGTACTTAGAATGCGCTGGTTATTTCTTGAATATTACCTCATAGATTACAACAATTACTAATCAACAAAATTATAATTTCAACAATGAAAATCCACCCGTTCGTCTACTCATATTCTTGATAGGAAGCTAAGAAATACAGGCAACTCGTGGGTATACATCTAACTCATCTTCTTTGAATTCTCGATGGGTATCACCATTCGTTATATCACCTCTAATATCCCACAAAAATTAAAAGAAAAGCTTTGTAAAACTTGCAATACTGATAGCCGTATATGATAAAGTTATGAATAATGCGACTTTAGGACTTACAGAGATATGTTTCTCAATAGTTTGATACCGTTCGACAACTACATCTCGATTAGGCCCATATATCTTGAACCACAGTTTCTCCATTTCTTGGCAGGACTTCCTACCTTTGGTGTTTATCATCTGAAAGGTTTCATCACTGTAACAGATAAAGTATAATTAGGGAACTAGCTGACATACGCGCGATAGAGTATATCAATATCATTTGTGACTAGCTGGACAACAAGCATTTTATACTGTATCCTTATTGATAATTATCAGATATCTTTACTGAAAAACACAATATTATGGGGGTGGAAAAGTAAGTAATTATAAGACATACCGCAATCGAGATACTTCACAACTGAATGGATCGGCCATTAAGAAGATCACTCAAAAATAAAACAACAGGAATTTCGCTTAAATCACCTCATTAGTAATTTCCAAATAAGAAAAATAAAACGAAAATAGTTTTCATAGAATACAATCACTATCGCATTAGGTTCGAAGAGAAGAGTTCGTTACAGACAGATGCCATTCAACTTTCGAATATTCAAATTTGCACAGATTGTATTTCATTTTGGTTCTTTCCCCCAATATTGATAACAAGCGTTCTGGTGACGTCATGTGTCACTGCCTTATTTTCCATTAGATAGCGAATCCATCGGAAAAAAGTAGGTATCAGTCACCCCTCACCCGTGACTAAGGCGGTTCTAAGCAAGGGTGCTTAGCTCAGCCGAAGCTTTTATCCATTATAGGTGTTGGCCGATCAATTTTGGCCCAAAATTAGCCAGCCATAAGCTAGCTAATGAAATCATGAATCATGTCAGCAATTAGCTTAGCCGTTAGCCATAGAAATTTGATTTGCTAACAGCTAATTTTTCTTTTTTTCTTGAATCACAGAAAACAAGAAAAAAGAGGCCAATCACCACCTCAATAAGAGAACTCTTGTCGAACACTATGCCAATGCCAGTCACAATATGATGAAATTATCAGAGTCACGATCGGATCCTTTCTCTTGTCGAGCTGTGACTTTGGAAGGTTGTAAGTTGTAACCCTCAGTGGCCTCAGCCTCAAGGGGGAAAACACTGGAAACCATGACGAGTCTAGAACTATTGCTAAGTCATACAGAAAACCCTGGAGAAACTTTGAAAGACTGGAGTCTTACTGAGTTTTGAAGAAATACTAGGTAGTCATAGGTAATCTTAAACAGTTTTTGAAAGAAAGCCTTGAACAGTTTTACAATCTCAGACTACTCTTAGAGACATGCATAGGAGAATCTTAAACGAGCGCTGAAGAGACTGACCTATAGTCTTAATGTGTCTGGAATAAGTATGAAAGATCTGTCTTGATAGAGTTCTAAGTCCTAATCAAATCTGAGGAAGTTATTAGGAGTCGTAAATAAGTTTTGAGCAGTCAAGATTCTTCAATAAACATTGAAGAGTCGTGGCTGGTTTCACCAACTGCCCCCCTCCCAACGAGAAAAAGCTGAATATGTGATAAACATTAGTAATTCTTCAAACATTGCCAGTCAGGTTGGAAAAATTGGATTACATACTTTGGAAGGTGAATACTCCTATTTATTTCATTTTAGACATCGGTAAGAAAACAGCTAGCACTCTCTCTTTAACTAATCAAGTTACCATTTTACTCGCAAGGAAATAACAATTATCCCAGCACTTTAGAAGTAAGGTCTCGAAAGAAAACTATTGAACATCATAAGTGGGTGCACCGTGGAACAGGTGAACAGCTTCAGGTATTTGGGAATCGCAATGTCTTACTTGGGCGAGAGTGCTGTCAGCAATAAAATCCCCAAGCTACTCAAGGTGGCTGGACTCAGGATAGTAGCGGAAAATCACGCAACACGCGAGACAAGGCTGAAAATCAACAACACTATCATAGTCCCGCTGTTCAAATATGAATTCGTAGTCTGGGCCTGGTTCATCAAGAGCACAGCTGGATATCGACGGCCTCATGCTCATTTGACCTAAGCGGCAAAAACTTTTTTTTTTTTTGGAAAGTAATTTGAAAATTATAAATAACGTTGTGTTATACATATACGTGGCTCAAAAGGTTTACGCCATCTAGCGGGCTAAAAAAGGAAGAAATTCATAATTTGCGAACGTAGCCCGATAGAGAGCATCGAGATCTTAAGAATATGTATTAAACTCATTTTTCGTCAAAGTGTTACTTAGGTCAAGTGTGCATGAGGCCGTCGATACACAATGTCTGATAGGAAGAGGAATACGGATATTATGAACGAGCTGCGAGCAACACCAATTCTTCCGAAAATCAGAAACTACCGCAGAAGATGAAGAGCACACGTGAACCGAATGTTAAGGAGCAATCTTCCAAGCGTGTTCTCGAGTACACGCCGACCGGAAAGAGATCGAGGGGGAAGACCGAGGAAGAAGTTGGTGGATGCCTCGGATTCATCATCAGCTAATGCATCAACGCCGCAGACAGACCAATAGGACAACCGCATCAACAGTAACGACGACAATCTTTCGAACTGCTCTAGCCACGATTACTTCCTGGATCCGTGACTGGTAAGGACATGCCGTATACATCACTCCCGTTCGGACAGACAATTTCGATCATTCTGTCACACGTAGACAAAGTACGAGCCACCAGTCGCTACTGACGACACCATTCGAGAGCTTCGCAAACATAAAATTTGTATTTCTTGATCGAAACTATGGTGAACTCGTTTACAGCAACAATTACATCTCTAAATTATATTCAGGTATGCAAAAATAACAACTAGAAGAAAATTCCGTATACATTAATAATTTATACACATTTTCTGTACATCATCAGTTTACAAATCAGTCATGTTCGGTAATCCGAGCGACGGAACGGAGACCAGGCCACAAGCCCGGCAGAATAGTTCGACTTGAAAATAAGAAAAAATCAGGTTGGAATACAAAAAGCTGACTGGACGAGATGACCACCCAGCCATGTAACTAGGATGTTCATTTGTTAATCTCTCATCATTCGAGCTTTTCCAACGCTGCGGCACTGTAAAGCTCGAAAACCATCTCTGAACATCATTCGGCTTCTCTAAACACTCGTTTACAATCAGGAATACGAATGAGCACGAGAAGATCGGCAAAAACGGAACTTCCGTTGGTTAACTAAATCCGGCTAACGGTGAAGTGATAAATTTATAAAAAATATGCGAACACAACCCTGTACAATTTTGACCTGAAGTCGCAACGAAATCCCGATACCATCGTATCACGAGAAAATTGTTATATCACAATCTCGTATTGTGCGTTAGAAAATCTGATCAGAACGTTTCTCCTAAAAAAAAATGAGAGAGAATCAAACCGTATCATCTTCATCAGGGCCGTCCAATTACAGTGTTTTTGATTTGGGTTTGGGTTTCGTGACGTCGTCGCTCGTCGGCGGTAACGCGCTCTCCGTCTCCGGCAGTATCGGAGCGATTTTCGGTTTTTCTGGTGACTTCGCCGTCGCCACCGACTGGTCGCCGGTTTTGGCGTCTCCCTTTTCTAACAACTTTTCCGCCTGCTCTTCTCCCTCGATGGCTGCTTCTTTCTCCAGGAGGTCGACCATCTCGGCAATCTGTTTGGGCGACAGTTTCATGGCATCTTCGCCGATCTCGTCCAACACCTGAAGCACATAGAAACACGCATCAGCGAAACCGAAACTAGTTAGCACTCTCTACAACCCGCGCACCGGGTTCGTTACCTTTAACACGGTGTCTATCCGTATCGATCCGTCATGATCCTCGTCGATTTCGCCCAACACCTCGGCTATTTTCTTCACTTTAGCTTCGTCCGGTATCTTCTGTATCTTACGAATGGCGCCAATAAGCTCGTCGATCTTTAACAATTCCTCGCTGCGAAATGAGAAACACGCAATTTACAAAACCATCCCTCCGTCCGATGTATCGAATATTGTAGAAGTATCCGGCATCGACTTACTTCTCAGCCGGCTTTTCCACATTCAGCAACTTCTTGATATCTTTCTCTTTGTCCTCCAATTTGGAAACGACCTCATCCATCTTCTCGATCATGTCGCTCACCTTCTTGAACAGACGTTGAGCCGCCTTCGACTCCTTCAACTTCGTAGCTGCCGCGTCTTCGGACGCCTGCATCACCTCTTTCAGATCGTCGACGTCCTACAAAACAGGTCGCCGGTCGCGCGTTAGCCAACCGGTATTCAGAAACCAGAAATAGAATGCACGTCGCATCGTTAGGTCACTCACTTCTTTGTACTCGGCCATTTCCTCTTTGAGTTCTTCCAGCTCCTCCTTCTCTACCTGGTAACTCTTTTTCTCGGCGGCCAGCACTTCAATGGCGTCTTGCAGCGTTTGAATGTCCTCGGACGAGACCTCCTGAAAAGCGTTCAACCGGGTTAGTTAGAATTTCGGTACGAAGAGAGAAATGTAAACTATCTGGAGGACCAAGAAACAGTGATGTAGTTCTTAGACTCAGTTGCATCATCCGGTCGTACGGAAATTGGTTTTTGGCTAATGGGTAACCTGCTTTTTACCGGAATTCATAAAATGAAAACGTAGGGCTATTCGCCTGTCTAAGCAAAGTGGCTGACATCTGGCGGATTTTTTACCAACTAACTCAAATCAGGTATTTGAGGAGCTCGTTTTACATTAAGAATTCGAATTGCATCGAAATTCCTGAATAATGAAAGTTGAAATAAAGATTCTGATTAAGTACATACATTGATTTTGCATACCATGAACTATAAATACATAAATTTATAAAATTTAATTTCCTTAGAAACTTTCATGAAACAAATTCCAAGTTTCCCCCCCCCATGTTTATTATCAGCGCGAACCTCATTTCAGTGACCGAGAAAAATCCACTGACTGGCAAGGTCAAGTTTCTCATCGACCAGAGAAATTTCCTCTTCCCCGAAGAGCTCGAACCTACCCCCAAATATAGAAGTTTTATAACGCTGATTCCAAATATCTCATCCGATTTTCGATCGAATTCCCGATTTACGTTCCTAATTCGACATTTTCACCCTTTGAAAGGGCGAAATTGACTCAGCTGTACAAATTGAACGAAACATCCAAATGGCAGATTTTTGGGTCACTGACTTCGAAAATTTCACCCAAGTCTTCAGTCAGCCCCAGTTTGGGCTCTAAAATCAAAATGTCAACCTTCAAGTAAGCAATATTGATTTGGCTTGAATAATTAAAACGAATATCGAAGTACACATTTCAAATATTCCGTCAGATTTTTGGCCATCGAAGTCGAAGACCAACAATGAAGGAGGAGGCTATTTGTGGCCTCGGGGGGGGGGGGGGGGGAATTCTCTTTCCCGCGTTTGGTAACTTTTTACAGGTCGATTTTTAATCTACAGGAAAATTCGTTATTTTAATATTAATTTGGTAACATGTTCCACTTTCGATTTTTCAAGAGATCTGCTATATAAGGAAGGGACTTTTGAAGAAACATTCCTGTAATTATGGCACTTTGAGGACCAGTAGACACCTCACTTTTTGGCCTCGGATTTGACCTTGAAATTCGACATTTCACCCTCCAATAGAATAAAATTGCTTCGGCCAAGAAATCAGACTAAGCAACTGAATAGTGATTTATTTGAGTCCCTGATTTTGAATATTGCAATCAATTTTTCACTTAGCCCCGATCTGGACTACAAAACATTTCACTCTTGAAACGGGCAAATTCAAGCTGGCCGTAACAATTGAACAAAGTATCAAAACAGTATTATTACTCGGGGGAGGGGGTTCTTTCACTTATCGATTCAGTCATATTTAGAAAATCGAACTCAAAATTTTACCTCACTGAACAGGATGTCTACAGTAATTGAGAAGTAAAAATGAAGTACTTTTTCAGGACTTTTTGGGAAACTGTAGCCGATATATTTTCCATCTTTTCCCCGAGGTGGGCCAATCTTTTTTTGTTTCCAATTGTTTTATCCCCTTTACCCCTCCCTCCTTTTTGCTCCCCCTACTTCCCCGTCCTTCTGAATATAGATCCTGCGCTACACATTTTAATGGCCAATCATATGAATCGCAAAAGATTCATTTCTGAGTATTTCTAACAAAAATGAAGAACTTTTCGCTTATTATTTTTTACTTTTAGCACTTTTCAGGACTTTCAGGACCTACTTTCAAAATTTAGGACTTTTCAGCACCTGTAGACACTCTGCTGAAGCAACAAAATTGATTTCACTGTAGAAACTAAGCCAATGATCAAAATTGAGCTACTTTGAGTTACGGATTTCGACAGTTGCGTTAGATTGCCATTCCGCCTCGATTTCTGCTCCACAATAAATATATTTCACTTGAGCTGAAGCAGAATCAACGCAACTAGAAAAGTCGAACACAGCCAAACACCGAAATACAGGAGGGGTGGGGAAACTAAATTCGAGTCGGCGCGAATCGAAAATTTGGAACAATTATATTAATCAAAACAATTATTATCTTAATCAAACTGAGTAACCCGAAATGAACAACCTGAAAAGCTCTTTTTTCAATAATTTGATCAAATCACTTTTGACCAACTGGAACTGTCCTTCGATCGACTGTACAACAAAAGAAGAAAGTTCAACATTTCCTCGAAATTTGAAATTTTTATGAAACAAGTTTCCAACAATGTGCATTCAAAAATCCAAATACACCGTCATATAAGAGATTTTGTAGTCCATGGAACTCACGTGAGCAATACAATCCTCTATGGAGTGAAGAAGGAAAATAATCTGATTCGTCTTAATAGAAAATCTTAATAATCTGCTGAACACAAACTTCTACATTCCCCCCCCCCCCCCCACATAGCTAAAATACCGAAAGGTGATATCAATAAAGAGAAAAGGATAACGGATGATGAATAAATAATATAAAATCTGAAACTTTCTTCGATGCATGATAAAATGACACGAAATCATAAACCGAAAAAATTGTACCATATTTCTTCTTGAAATTTGTACGATAGGAGCCCAAAATTCGTCAGTATAAATATTGAAATGGAATATTCGGAATCATCGACCACGAAAACATCAATTTCGATGGGGTCTTCGACTTTTCGAGTTAATTTAATTTTGTTTATCAGAAGTTATAATTCGACCAACGGAGCGAGAGAGGAAATTCGATTTTCATCAATGAATTCGCATCCCGTTTGACGGTAGCTCTTTACAATTCGCTCGAAGATAATTTTGAATTGCAAAGTAAAATTTGGTAATATATCGTAAAATTTCGAATTTGGGACCCAGATCGGATGTAAAATGTAATGATAATAAAATTCAGTACGTCAAGAGACCCCACACCGATATTCAATTCGACTTTCCAAATAGAATCCATTTGGCCTACCTGCATGATAGAATATTGATTTGGAAGCCCAAATCGAAGTTCAACAGGCGTCAAAACCTGCACTAGAGACCGCTACAAAATCACCTGCGCGGGTGAAACTGAAAGGGTGATCATAGATACTTTTAAATGGAAATACTGCTACCCTTAGGAAGGCAAAAAACAGCCGAAAATGATTCCACCCACTTGCGCTGACCATAATTCTATTGTTTAGTAACAATACAATAAAATGTAGGGCGACATATTTTCTTCAATCAATTTCTAATTGATTTAAATACGTTTAAAGTTTGCTGTAATCTTATGCAAAATTGTATATGATCACCTTTTCAGCACGCAGGGCTACCAACTTCGGGAACTTCAAGTTTTAGTGCCTATAAAAAAATCTATTCAGTAGTCGAAATCAGTGATCCGAAGCCATCCTGTTTTGATGCTCTGGTCGTTTTTCAAACCTCAGTACATTTCACCTCATCGAGGCGCAACGTCGATCTTGAGGCCGAAATCGGGACTAGATCAAAAATCCGATGTGGCATTCGAAATCAGCGAACCGAAAAACATCAACCTCTCTGACGCGTTCGGTTATCAAAGACGAGACTATTTCACCTATTCTAAGAAAGAAATTCTAATTCGGGAGCCCGCATCGGGGCTACATAAAAATTTCAAAATCAGCGATCAAAAAAGAAAACTTGTTTCGATACTTCGCTCGATTTCCAACGCCGAGTCAATTTTGCTCCTTTGGAAGGTAAAATGTCGAATTCGGAGTCCGAATGAGAGGCGGATTTAAAATTTGATGAAATATTTGAAATAAGTGGTCCAGAAAACCCGAACAAAAGCAAATGCTCTCCATCGGAACAGGTACTAGACTTTGCCACCAGAAGAACCATTGCTGGCTCGAGTCAGCCCAACTTCATAATCAAATAGAACAGAGGGGGAGGCCGATTTCATAATCAGAAAAAAAAAATACGAAGAGTGATTTGAGAAACATCCTACATAGTAAATACATATATTGTTCACAGCCACAGTTAGCAGACTTATGACCAACAAAAAAAAAAAGTAGCTTCATAAGAACTGTCGGTAAGAACGGGACTTACCCCAATTTTCAGTATTCCACGGCTTGTCGAACTTATTAATTAGAAAAATGTAACCGAACCGACGAGTATCCCGTTTGGCACGCCAATACTCACTTCATCCTCTAATTTCTTTTGAACGTCGGCGATGGTACGCTTGGTCCTCTCCGCTTTCGCAGACATAACTTCCGGTTCCAAATCGGTGGCCTTGTCGACCAATTCATTGGCCTGGTCCACCAGTAGCTCGGCTTCGCGTTTCAGCCTCTCGCTCTGAGCCTCCTTGGCTAACCGAATCTCCTCGGCGATCTCCTTCCTTTCCTCGCGGATCTTCCTCTCCTCCTCCTTGATGATCTCGATCTTCGTCTTGTGGTCCACCTTGCCTTCGCGTTCGCCGATCGCCGCCTTCGTGCTCACCGCCTACCAAAACCACAAAGATGATAAAATAAACGCATTAAAACACGCGTTCCACGGATCGTGACCTAGCACCCGTCCATATACGTACCACTGTCTCTGGTAGAGCGGATATGATCGCCTTCAGCTTGTCCGTGGTCGGAATCGTCTCTGGTAACATGAAAGCTCGGGACAGCAGCAACAACGATGGCGGAACCTTCTTATTCAGACTGAGGTCCAGCCACTGCGCCAGCTGGAACCGAAGGCTGACGGCCGACAATCCATAGGCACGCATGCCGCGCGCTCGACACGCTTGCTGCAGCTCGCTCAACGACAACGACTCGATGCCTTCTTTGTGGATCATCTGCAATCACAGAGAACATTTTAGCAAGATCAAATTGGAGCCGCTGGACAATGAAACCGGGGCCACAACGTGACAGGGCCGAAGTACGTACCACATCATCGGCGGCCAGACTACGCAGCTTCATTCGCAGTTGGAAGCGCAAGAAATTCGATGTGCCGATTGGCTTCAGTTCGAGCACTCTGCACAGTGCGACCAGCTGCGGTCTGGGCAGCGAATCCAGCGTAATCTCATCCTCGAACAGCTTGGAGAACTTCATTATTTCCTCGGTGGAGCAGACGCCGCCTTCGGAACGAACCTGAAACGAGAATGTACATGAAACAGGTGAAGGTCAATTTGCGGTTTGAGTTCGATCTTCACGACGACAGGGGCGGATTGAGTAAGTGGAAACGCGCCATCAGTGTTTGTAATTGCGACTCTGCTCTAGCTATATTCTTCAAGTAGCTCCTGAAACATCTCTACTCAAATGTAACATTCCGTCTCATCTGAAGGATGAACGTGCAGATATTTCATCAGAAGGTTAGCAAAGCTCACCATAGGCAAGAAGTTCTCTGTGCAGCCATTGAGCACGTGTCAGCAAACTGTCAATAGAAAAAAGTTTGGTGCAACCCATCACTAACAGAGGAAGTTCGAGACGAGTTCATGTTATCACTGGCATAGAATACTTCCGGGGTTAGGGAAGGGGGGATGGAATACCAAGATTCCAGATGTACCGCGGCAAAGAAAGCCCAATCAAGAGACCGCATGCGGATGTGGGCGACAGATGAAACGTCACAAGAGGCAGTTGGAACGCCAACTTGCGGCCGTAAATAGCGAGTCGTTTAAGTAAACAGAAAAACCGGGACTGGGTCAAGGGCTGAGGAGTGTGAACTTGTGGACCGCTGCCAAAAGTAGTGACCGGCACCGTCAACGACGGTAGTAAAAAGTCGATTTATTTTTGTTCGATATCCGGTCGTTTGATCGCACCATGGTCCGATAATGACGACCTACGAGCACACGTTTTCAGTTGGAAATGTCAAGAGTACCGATTACTGTTCTTTACGAGTTGATACATCTGAAAATCAAGCTCGCTGAGTCGCGGAGTTGGTATTACTGGGGTATAATAAAAATCGATACTTCGGCACATCGTTTCAAATAAGTCATTCAAGGTATTCGATAGCTCAAGCGAATAAGAACAATTGAGAAAAACTTCCTGATAACGAACGGAAGTTTAGACGGAGGTGTTTGCATAGGCTCCTTAACACACTCGAATGCACGTCAAATCCCCTTGTAGCAAAATATGAGAAGTGGCGATAAACCGAGATGCAAAATAATTCTTCACACTACTATACATGTGAACGCAGATCTTACTAGCAGGAACAGAGGGTTTTAGGCTTTTTTTGATTCTTTCAACTTTGCAAAAATATGTGCTAATTACGTACTCCATACCCGCTTCTTTACTACACTGCTTGCAATCTCATTCCCGGAAGTTTTCCTTCAACTCATCCTCCCCTATCCATGATGACTATACAAATGTACTGATATCGAAGTTAGGTTTTTGAAGTCCGTGAATTCGATTTTGGTAAGAGTTTGACTCCAACGCCCCTGCGTACAGGAGACAGGATGATAGTCAATAACTTCCGAATTTAGAAACACGGACATCGTTTCTCAGTTTTTAAGATCCACTGTAATTCGTATTCGACATCAATTTTCTAGTAACGAAAACATGAAGCGTCCATGATTGGAAGAGGGCTTAAAATCAGAGAAGTCGAAAAATCAGATGCGAAAACAGGAAATAAAAGCTGGAGAAGGGGCAAGCAAATCCGTCAACGGATACTCATTACTAAGGTCATATTTCCTGCACCAATGCAAAGCCGCCTGTTACTTACTGAGCAGAAGGCTGCAAAAAGGGCAAACAAATACATGCCTGTTACAGGAACCACGGTACCATCGGGAACAAGTGAGAGGCATACACATGGCACAGGGATACCTCATTTATGCAAAAAATGCAGGAAGACCACGTGCAGCGATATTTACGTATCAAGTGAGCGGCACAGAAATACCGGGATTTACCTTACGGAATCTTGTGACGGCCATTTTGGAATATGAGGAGGGAGGGAACAAGAAAAAGATGGTGATATGCTCAGCATATTTCCCATCAGACTCTCGGGACCCTCCCCCAACTGATGAGCTCAGGGAACTGGTGAAATACTGTGCGAGGGAAAAGCTGGACCTTCTTGTCGGATGCGATGCCAACTCGCACCATACTACTGGGGGGAGTACAGGTACGAACCCGAGAGGGAAAGGGCTATTGGACTACCCTGCGACACAGGATCTGCTGGTTCTGAATGAGGAAAGCGAACCAACGTTTGTCATAAAAGTAAGGCAAGAAATTATAGACATAACACTCTGTAATTCCAAACTTAGGGACCGAGTCCAGGGATGGACAGTGTTGGATGAACCGTCTCTATCAGATCACCGATATATCCAATACCAGATTCGGGCACTCAAGGAGGAATAAAATCTATTAGGAACCCTAGGAAAACAAACTAGGGTGATTTCAAAAATGATTCAAAAAGACTGACGAGGTACAACTGGCAACGGATTCAGAACGTGGGCGACCTGAAAGCACAAGCCAGCATACCGGATGGTGCACTCAGGGACCCCTACGAGAAGAACTGTGACCCTAAGATAGTGAAATCACGCAAAACCACCTGGTGGACAGCAGAGTTGAGGAAACTTAGGAAAGACACTCGAAGAAGGCTGAGGGCCGCACTGAAAAATAATACATCGGCTTACTGAGAACTATATCATGGAGCCAAAACAGAGGGGTGGAGACGTTTCTGCGAATCTATAGAAAAGATACCGCAGACGGCACGCCTGCAAAAACTTCTCAGTAAGAAAATGAGGGTAGAAGAGGGGCCGCTCGAACTCCCGACAGGTGGTTTTTCTACCCCCCCCCCCGAGAGATGTAATAGAGCACCTCATTGACACGCACTTTCCGGGAGCAAAAATTATGGAAAACACACAGCCGCTACCAGGAGCCGACAGTGTGCGAAAAGGAACAGATTGGGAAACGGCGAAGGAGGTGGTTACACCAAACAGGGTATGTTGGGCGGTAAATACATTCTCGCCGCACAAAGTACCGGGCCCAGATGGAATCCATCCAGTCTGCCTACAGACAGTACTAGATACCATAATAGGACCGTTCGTTAGGGTCTTCAGGGCATCATTAGCCCTAGGGCAAATTCCAAAATCGTGGAGGGGTGTGAGAGTGATGTTTTTGCCTAAACTAGGCAGATACCTCTGTATGGCCAAATCCTACAGGCCGGTAAGTCTCTCATCATTCATACTAAAAACCTTGGAAAGGCTGATAGACAGGCACCTAAGAAATGTTACCCTGAAAAGGTTACCACTACATGAGAACCAGCACACATATAGGGCAGGCACATCAGTAGAGTCATCATTGCACTCGCTTGTTACAGCAATTAAAAGAGGGATAACTGGCGGAGATCATGTCTTGGCAACATTCACAGATATACAGGGAGCGTTTGACGCGACCTCTCATAAATCAATAGAAACAGCCCTGAAGGAAAGGGAAGTGAAGGAAAGCTTAATAACCTGGATTGCATCTATGCTTAAAGGCAGGGAGATCCGGATAACATACCAACAAGAACAAATCCATGCAACGACCATTAGGGGCTGTCCACGAGGAGGAGTACTCTTTCCCCTATTGTGGCGCCTAGTAGTGGACAGTTTGCTCGAGGAGTCAACTGGTCAAAAAATATACATACAGGGCTACGCTGATGATTTGGCTATGGTGGTAACCGGCGAATTTCCGGGAACCATCGCGGAGTTAACGCAGTAGAGACTCCGATGCGTGGAAAAATGTTGTGTGAAAAAGGGGTTATTGATAAATCCGGACAAAACTGAGATCACTCTTTTCACCCGCAAAAGAAAAGGCAAGGAGTTGATCAAGGTGCAATACAAGGGAAGACTGTTAGCCCTCACAGGAAAGGTGAAGTACTTAGGAGTATATCTTGATATAAAACTCTCCTGGAGGGATCACGTTTCAGATAAAATAAGAAAAATGATTGAGGCTCTTAGGACTTGCCGCAGCCTTATCGGCAGGACCCAGATACTCGCTCCCAAAATGGTGCACTGGATATATACCGGTGTAATACGTCCCAGAATCACATATGCGGCCATTGTGTGGTGAGACCGGGTCCACTTGGCCGAAGTCAGAGAGAAACTAGACCATCTGCAAAAGCTCGCGTGCGTGATGACAACAGTGGCAATGAGTACGGTGCCGACTAAGGCACTGGAAACGCTCCTAAACTTGCCACCATTTCACACTGCTATAGAAGCAGCTGCGTAATGGGGGCTTATCGTCCGGCTCAACCAAACCTCCAGGCCCAAAAAACAGGCCACAGAAGGATATGGGAGATGGCGGGGACGATAGACAAATGCTTTAGGATGCCAAAGGACACAATCACGATGGAACACTTCTTTGACAAGCCGTACCGTGCGCTAATACCCACACGGAAGGCTTGGGAAAGAGGTGGCCAAGCATTCTAGGAAAAGAGGAGAATGTGTGATCTGCAGATGCCTCTAAGAATTACCAAGGTTTAGGAATCGGAATCACGAATGCAAAAGGCGCTGACAACTCTTTAGTGGCACTGGGAGAGGGTGTCACTATCCGCCAAGCAGAGGTAATGGCGATCACGGTGGCCGTTGATAGAAGCTAGCAGAAGGGCCTTGTTAATAAGCAGATCTATATCTGTACAGTCAATCGGCTATTAAGGCACTATTGTCACACTAAACTACATCCCTGGTGGTGGCAGAGTGTGTTAACAAATTATACACCCTTGTTCAGAACCGTGTCACCGTACTATCGACACCGAGACACTGCAGCATAAAAGGGAAGATGATCGCTGGCAAGCTAGCAAAGGAGGGCATAAAAAAGGAATTGGCAAGACCTAGGCCGTGTCTTCCTTCAGCATACAGCGTCATAGAATCCAAAGTAAAGGCTTGGATAAGCAAGCAGACGGAAATGCACTGGCGGTTGGCCAGTGGCATGAACGTCAGCAAAACACTGATAGGGGACACCCCTAGCAAGTATGCCAAGTTCCTATTAGGGCTTGACAGTAAACATGCAAGACTCATGGTCGGACTACTAACCGGTCATGGGGCCACAAAACACATGTGGTATAAAGTAGGAGTGGTAAGTAGCGACTCCTGTAGGTACTGTGGAAAAGAGGAAGAAACCTCGATCCATATCACATGTCAATGCCCAGCAATAGCCGGGACAAGACGCGAAACATTGGGGCTAGAGTATCCAACAACCAGTGAAGTCAAAGGGATAGAGCTCAGTAAAATTCTCACTTTGGCTATAAAAATGAGGCTGCTGAGCTGATGCTTAACAGCAACTTGAGGAATAGTGCAATGGACTGCAAAGCCTGAGCACTCGGCGCATACAGCGCTGCCTCACACACAAATAAATGAAGGTCATATTTCAAGGTTGAGACCATGAGAAGGAGAAGGGAATCAAATTAGTTTTCTATTGGCGACAGAAGTTATTGTGGGTGGAGGTCTCTTGCTAACTATGCCTCTCTTTTTGTGCCCTTCGGCCTCCAAGTCCTCACCCCGCCCACCCGTATCGCCCTGCAACATTCCATCAGCTTGGAGGGGGCGGATCGTCACCCAGTGAATGGCCTAACCAAGTGCATTCCTACTTCAATATATTTACAAAATCTGGTCCCCGGAACGAGGAGGAATATCGCTCAACTCACTCCCCAAGGATTGGCTATGCCTCTGCAACAAGCACAATAGATGGACATCAACTGTTTGTTAGACCTCAGCCGACACCACCTGCCTGCGTTGCCGCACGTACCAAGACGAGGAGGTGAGCGGTGAGTAAAGAGGAAGCGTTCACGGTTGTGGGGGAACTGAATTCCAGGCTAGTGTTCAGGAGCGCGAACCTCGGTCAGTAGGGAACTCCATGGTGGCTCTTCTGGCAGACGCGCGCACCGGAAGCGGCACAGCGAAATGGGGGCTCGGGCCGGCCTCAAACCGTCCCTCTGGTCACTTATGCGATATTCGAAAGGGTAGTTTCCGGGGCCGGAGATGCGGTGTCATAGGGGTCACTTTGGCATGCGTGCATCGACATACGTCCCACCACACCATCATCAAAAAGAATTCCAATGCATTTAAAATGAACTCTGAAACTCTAAATCACCCTGACAATCTCCTGAATTTTTAGCTTAAACTTCAGACTATGATACATAGTTCACGGACCTTAACAACACAAGGATATATTCATCGCTCACCTATGTCTGAGGTTCATTGAATATCTACTAGAAAATTGTGAAGAAAGAAAAAATAAAAGAAATTTACACACCGAGTTTTCAGATTTCTTGCAGTATGATGCTCTTAGTCGTCGAGAGTCCTATACAAACATATTTCGCTGTTCTCCGGGTCATCAGAAAATCTTCCTAATCTTCCTGTCGGGGTTTAATTAGTCCAAACTGAGAACATATAAAGAGTTCACAGATTTCATAAACTTACTTTTACAAAAAACTCGGCAAAGTCTTTAGCTGCCGCAGACGAGTGTCCTTTTCCTTTTAGCGTCATATTGTCTAATGTTTCTTGCAAAAACTTTGCCATCTCTAGTTTCACTTTCAGAGACTGCTTCATTTTGTCATCCTGTGGATAAAAAATACAGTTTAGGAGCGATTACAAACACAAACGATCAAAGTTACTGTATTACTCCTATTACATTTGACTTTTCAGGTCGGATATTTCAAGGAATTCATTTGAATGGAAAAATCTCAATCAGCAACTTATTATCCAAAACTCATTTATCATCTCTTAGATCTGCTCATTGTTTTATGAAGAGATGAATGAATAAAGAAGTAACCCAGAGTCACTTTTCGGTCAGCAAAGTCTAGCACTTCATATTGGATGGACTCTTACTCCAACAAGTAGTTACAGACCATATCAGCAGGAAAATGCCTTGGCCACTCCTTCCAGCCAATACTACAATGAAATACCAATAAACTACCACCTCGTAGCATTAATTCTGAAGAAAATCAAACCCTGGCACCACTTAGTCATTTAGAAACTTGTAATTCCAGAACATACGCTGGTACTAATCCTCCACTTCATACCCAACTATCTGAATTCACAGTTAACTTCAATATTTGTAAGAATGAGCTCAGGAGCCAGTAACGAGATACGAGGGAAAAGAAGAATGGAAAATCTTCAACCCGAGTTTTGCAAGCTGTCCTGAACTGAGCCGCACTATCCTACGACGTAAGATTATTATTTAATCAGGAATAAAAAAGACTTCCAATATTTTCCACTTACTTTATCTTTTGCAGTTTGAAAAGTGCTCGGTAACATTCCAGGAAAGAATTTAATAAATACTGGTAACAACAATTCCATGAAAGGAACTATGATAAAAACGGAAAACGGAACCAATCTGAACAGATCCGAAACCGTTCGCACCAACTAAAACAGAAAAGCATTTATATTAAGAACGTAAGCTGTTTAAAAAAAAAAAAAAAAAATACTAGGTAGAAATGAACACGCTAATTAATAGTAAAAAAGGAAAAAAAAAGAGAGAAAAAAAAAGATCATATGGATTCGCTATCTCGACAGAACTTGAATGATAATTGATAACACTCGGTCCGTAATTATCTTCATATTCGAGTTACATAATTATTTCACTAGGTCGCGTAGCTCGGTCAAAGCGCTTTCAAGTCCACACCGACTCAAAATCTTTAGCCCTTTCTAATCCCACTGAAGTGTCCCTCAAGTGCAAATTCACGTTGACTCACCAAATTGTGCTCACGTCTGCTCAGTTGCTTTCCTCTTAAAATTCTCCACACTAACGTAGTTGAAACTTTGATGTCGATGAACAGCAGTCGAAATCCGTGATAATAGTGAACGATTTCATCTATAATCTTTTGCTTTATGGATTTTTTAACCACCACTGCAGTCGGCTTATTTTCTTCGTTCGAGTGCTCTTGAGAAGTGGCCTTCTCTTTCAGCGCGTTTACAGTTTCCTCGACCTTGGACGACGCTTTCGCCGGGTCGGCTAATAGTACCGAACTAGTATGCAAATATCTATCGAAACCGATGGTGTTGTACAACGGATAGATAGATCTGTAGTCGCTATCATATCTGCGTGACAGTAAATCACAGTTCGAAGCTAACGTGTATCTGGCTTTAGACAGAACGGAATGTGAAGTGTAATTGGTACGCAACGTCGATAGTGACACGCACGAGTGATCGCTTCTAATGTACTTCGACTGATTCCTAAAGAATCGGTAGTTGTGACAAGCGTCTGAAACCGAAATACGCATTATGGATTAATACAATACCAGTTGCATGGACATAAAGTTCAAAAATTTCCTGGGATGTTATGTATCCAAGTTTTGTATCGTTTCTATCAAATGTTGATGGTTGCGGCTGGTTTTCCATTATACTTTGAGAAAAAAATTCAGGGACAACTGAATAAACAGTTTCTTTTTATTTCTTCGCTAGAACCAAACAGGTGGCGAGTACACAATAATATATTGTTCTAGGTTACGATACAGACATGCCAATGAGTTCAAGGTACATGGACTACATAACATGCACCATAAACTCGTACCTATACTTTAGTATCACTTTGGATCGATCCTGTACATTGCGAGAGCTAAGAATTACCGAATACATGATCCCCCCAACATAAAACCCAAGACAAATGAAAGAACATTCACTTTCATTTGTTCACCACAAAGTTAACAATATAGTTAGCAAGTGAAATACAAAGCTGAATTTTCATCATCCTGGGTTACTATACGAAGGTACTCACGAAAAGACTTGGAAACATTCGCTAAGAACTCGTACTTACATTTTACGATCGCTTTAGATCGGTTCTGCATATTGCGCTGGCTACGGACAATCGAGTACATGGTTTCCTCAGCCGGATTACGCGCAGCGATGATCGGCAAACAAATAAGAATGGATAAATACTAACGAACAACAACGAAAATGATTCTCAACAAATACTGTGATGAAAATACGCAAATTTCACGGTCGTTCAAGAAAAAAATTTAACTAAATCATTCTAGGTCTCGAAGTAATCATAGCACGCAATTTGAAAATTTGACGAAAATCTCCCGAATGTTTCTTATCGGATCAGGGTCGGGTGACTAGAAAACCAAACACAAACACAGACAGAAAATGCTAGAAGCTTCTCAGCTTTGTTTTCGACTTGTTTTGCTCTGTGAATTTAGACCTCTACTGAATAAACAATGCCCCGTAAAAAAGACCTAAAACAACCTACATTTGAGTATTTTTTCATTTTTCTTACCAGAACATTCTTTGGAATTGGAAGTGGAACATTTTTTGCCGGATTTCAGTCATACATGAGATCTTTGAATCAAAAAGAACTTTAGATTCGTGAAGGTAAGGTCTCTAATCGTTAGATTTTTGGCTCTCAATGTTACCAGATATAGGTAAGGTAATTTTCTTCACCTGGCACCTGGCGCTTTCTGTTTTCACTGCCCTCCCCCATCGACCTATCGTTAACGTGATAAGTGATAACGCGTTAATTTTGTAGGAACTTCAATTTCCTAGTAATTGAATTAATAAATTATACATTTTAGGTGTTTGAGGTTCAATCCCTCAGTCAACTATTAAACCAGATAATCTTGAGCTAATGCAAATACTCTGAGAGTAAATCTTCCAGCAGGTATTCTTCGTTTAATCTACCTTACTCTAGTCGTACATCATTCAGTATCATGGTATCTAAACATGATCGTATTCGCCATCGAGCAGCGCATCAGAACTAGTGAAACCTTGACTACCCGACAATGTTATAGTTTCTGGTAATGCTATCATCAGCTCTGAATTATGGCCGCAAAAAATGCGGGTACCGATAAACGACATAGGGTAGCGATCCTTGGCGCTGGCATTGCTGGTCTTTCGGTGGCCAAGCATTTCGTGAAGAATAATATGCTGGATTTTGTGATTATTGAGGCGAAAAATTGGATTGGAGGACGAGTTCACGCTGTTGAGAAAGGTACGTTACTCGTCAATTTGTCGCAGTCATCTAAAGGTAAATTCTATCGATTGGTTATTTCACGCAGATAACGTACGACTGGAAATTGGTGCTAACTGGATACACGGTGTGCTAGGAAACCCGATGTACGAAATTGCGATCGCGCACGGACTCATAGATATCGTTAGTCATTCGAAAGCCCACAAGGTGGTGGCCGCTACTGAGGATGGCAAGCAAGTGCCGTTTTCTGTGCTACAGGTATGTGTTCCATACGAAAGTGTTTCAGTATAAATTTCTGTACGATTGTGAATATGTCAATTTGAGCAGCAAATATGCACATTTATTCTCCGATCTATCACATCCCATACTGATACTGCTTCCAGGAGATCTACGGGGCGTACATGTGCTTTCTCCATCGTTGCGAAGAGTACTTTCTGTGTCAGTACCTTCCTCCCGAAGGCATCCAAAGTGTCGGTGAACACATCAACCTCGAGATTGAATTGTACCTGAACCGGATTCCGGACCCCAGTCATCGACGCATCCGTCGGTTATTGTTCCAGTGCTTGCTGAAACGTGAAACCTGCATCAGTGGTTGTGATTCGATGGATGAGATCGACTTATTAGAGCTGGGTAGCTACACCGAGCTACAGGGGGGTAATATCGCGCTACCGTCCGGCTATAGCAGTATTTTGGAACCCGTGGCACACGGTAATTCAGATTTAATTCAAAATCAATTAGTATGTCAGTTTTCGAGTAACTTGATTACGTCCAATGTTGATATTCGTGACATTCAAATCCTATCATGGAAAAAGTGGCTGCGGAGTGTCCCGCTTTTCCAAGTGAAAGTTGCGAGTGAAAGATTTACTGGACGAATGCTAATACGGATTGCAGTCTTTACTAATATAACTCCGAATTTCATTCATTTTCATCGCATTTACTCCGTGCTTTCGATTCTGTTTCCAGGTATTCCTAAAGATTTGATACACCTGAACCACCGTGTCACTGAAGTCCGGTGGCACGGTGTCGACTATTCGGACAAATCGGACAGCACCAGTATTAACGAATCCGGGAACGAGTCGGATGATTCAGGGAAGACGGTTATCAACGTATCAGACAAGCAGCGATCGGCGAAAACGCTGACGGTGCCGAATTTCGTCGAGCCCGAAGAAAGCGGAGTGGAGATAATGTGCGAAAACGGCGCCACGTTCCGGGCAGACTGTGCGGTGTGCACGCTGCCCTTGGGGGTACTTAAGGAGCAGATGAATTCTATGTTCGTTCCACCGTTACCAGATTACAAAATCGAATCGGTGGAGCGACTGTTGTTCGGCACCGTGAATAAGATATTCCTCGGCTACAACCGGCCGTTTCTCAATCCGGACGTATCCGAGGTCCTGCTGTTGTGGGAAGACGACTGTGATACTTCTAAGACTGAAAACGGTGAGTGAGAAGAGGATGATGTGTTGAGAGATTAATGAATTAGGGAGGATAATGAAAAATTCTCTGTTCCAGCCGATTTAACTAATACATGGTACCAGAAAATATACTCGTTTTCGAAAGTCTCGGAGACTTTACTGTTAGGCTGGGTTTCAGGAAAAGAAGCCGTGTTCATGGAATCACTGCCAGATCAAGTCGTTGCCGACACCTGCACTAATATTTTAAGGAAGTTTTTGAACGATCCATTCGTGCCCAAACCAAAGTTCATTTATTGGTGAGTATGAAGCAGTAGCACTGTAAGGTGCTTGGGCTCCGTTAGTCGATATTTTGATACATGACTCTCTGTGTTTACTAAATCGCAGCACCAGATGGCATTCGGACCCAGAAACCCGCGGTGCATATACAGCCATGGCTGTTGGCTCTAGTCAAGTTGATATCGAATGCATTGCTCAACCGCTGTACTCAAAGACCCATCGTAATCAGGTTTGTGCTTGCTGTCTCGTTGGTACGCCTGCCAAAAGCTAAGACTCTGCCAGATGTTGGCTGCATCGCGTATATTTAAACTTATATGCGCTTATTATTTTTTCAATGATATTAGCCCGTCTTACTTTTCGCCGGCGAGCACACGCACAACAACTTCTACTCTACGGTGCACGGCGCTTACTTGTCGGGTCGGGCAGCAGCCCAGCAGATCCTCGATGCCGATAAAGAGACCGAGATAGTGCTGGAGTGCGAGGGAACCAGCGACCTGAGCTCGTGGATTCGAGGCATTTCGTTGGAAGGCTGAGGCGGAGGGCCAGATTGCATTCGCGCATTTATTTACCACACGATCGACGATATGACCGGAGCAGTCTTAATTCGCAGTAACTCGGGATTTTGTTCTACACTACTGTAGGAATGCAATAATATTTTCCGTTAGCAGAACGCATTTAAAATGCAACAAATATAGTGATCGCGGTAAACGCAAGAACGTTTAGAGATTAAGTTAGACATTGTAGTTGGGCCCGGTTCGAATGAACGTTGTTCCGTCAAATGATCGTCAGAGTTCCTAGGAGTACATAGGTGGGTCAAACATTGTGCACTGAGTAAAACCAAAGCTAGATCTGATCAGTTGGTGAGAAAAGTAATATTTATTAATTTTCATTGGCACCAAAGTTCTTTTTATTGTATCAGGTTACTGATTTCGAACTTTGCTCCGATACGTGTTCTTGTAATCATAGTGTAACTGGAAAGAAAACCGTTTACCCTTTCAGGCATATGGAGTCGATGATGGAAAACAAATAATTTTCCTTGTCGACTTCTCAGAATTGTGATAGTGAATTATTGTTTCGAATGAACTAACAGGTGTACCGTTATCTGAAAGTGCTAGCTAGATTCTGGTGTGAAAATTCGTGGTCATTCGATTGTTTTCGATTACGAATACACTTTTCCCCTTGAAAGCCAATGTTATTAACCGATGTCATGTAGTTCTCTGTACTCGAAGCCATTAACACCGCACATTAAATTTTTCAATTTTTGATTTATAGTTTTACACAACGTTCTATCGAAGAGGTATAATTTATTTTTTGACTTTTAGCTGGAAGTGAAAACTTATTTTAGTCAACGATTAATCGTTTCGACTGTTGTTTTTTTTTTTTTTTTTTTTTTTTTTGTTAATATTGAAGTTGCGACTACAGTCAGGAGTTGATGAATGACTTTTTTTTTAAAGATTTGTTTTTATTGCATTTAAACGCTTGTTTTGTTATGAAGCGCAGCTTTCATCATTGCTAGTCATATCGATTAGAACGTAGTGAGAGTGTAAATATTTTTTATACGAATAAATCATTGAATTGTGTTTGGATTGACGAGTTTTTGGGTTTGTGAAACCGTGATTGCTTCTTGAGCTCTAATGATTTAATGAAGTGTCCCCGCAGCACAGCAGTTCTCTCTGGTCATTCTAACACTGAATAGTCTTTTTACTAATTATTCTTGTATGTTGTCACAGAGAGTTTTGTCATTTGGAACAAGGACCTTACATGGAAACTTTCTAACAAACATTTTCTGATCAGGAGGAAGTACCTCTTCATAAGTGAACGGAATAAAGTGTCGCACAGTAGTTTGATAGGTACCTTGCAAGTACGTGAAAATTGGAAAGGCGAAGTGGTACTTCACTTTCAATTTTTTCTGCAGCCAACTATAAAGCCATGATCAACAAGCTTAAAATTATTCTGAGTGCGAACAACTTTTATCACAAAATCACTTGCTAATGATGCTGTCAAAATCAGTGTCACCAATGTGGACGGCTTTAGAAGCATCATCAGGGAACTTCGTGTCAACAAAATTCTACACGTCACGTACCAACTGAAAACTGAGCGAGCGCATTCAGTTGTCATTCGTAACCTGCATCTTCTAGTCGAACTAGATGAAATTAAGGTTGAAGTTCGCATCAATGTCAGCAGTTTTAGACACTATAAAACAAAGCTGCCTCTTCGACTCTTCTTTGTTCACTTCGAGCCAGAGGAGAACAACAAAACTTTCTGTGAGCTACGCTACTTGCTTCACTCTAGAATCCAAGTTGAAGCCCCGCGACCCCGTCCAAATGCCCTAAGGCCTCGAACACACGCAGAATTATTGCATGCTCCCTTTCATCTGCGTTGAATGTGGTCTAGAGCATGACACGCGCACCTGTACTAAACCACCCGATGATAAACCATGCTGTGGTGTATGTGGGGGTGAGGATACGGTCACTTATAGAGGTCGCCCTAAAATCAGAGAACAACCGCAATCCATCAAACAGGCATGCAAAAGCAGCAACCTACCTACACCCGGATTACAAAATGTGGTATATTTATGGAAATCGCAGCAAATCAAAAATCGACACTCTCTGGAGCTGTACCTCTAACCTCTCCTCACCCATCAGTTGGCACTATCAGCCTAGAGCAGAAACTGGCCTATGTCAAAAAACTGCTTGCTGACAAATGATGACCACCTAGACAAGCAATCTACTCAGTCAAAAACTTAAAAAATGGCCTGG
>JAJSSI010000315.1:0-25000 GCA_031841125.1 Acanthococcus lagerstroemiae
ACTACCGATATAAATCACCGAATTCTAAGCTAGTGATTTATTTCTGGTTACAGGTGTTCATTTGTTGGTACTACTCGTCATTACAGTCGCCCAAGCTCGCCCCAGCTCCACGGACGGCTCCAATTCGAAGGAGATCACACTGCGATGTAAGTATACCGTATCTATCCGGTAATCCAGCAATGACAATGTTCACATTTGGTGCCCATCACAAGCGTAGCCCTAATTCGAATCATGTTGAACCCTTTTCGAACAACAATTTACCGCCGGCTTTGTACTAACGCGGTCCTGCGCGTCAATTATCATCATCGAATATCGTACACGGTACACCTCGTGGCTGGGCATGTTTTTATGACTAAGCGCCCGTACCGCGTCTAGTCTGCATCAACTCTTTTGGAGTCTGTGCGCCACATGGTCGCCCTACTCGGCGTGTTTCTGTGTCTGCTACCGTGTACTCCTTATACACGTCATCTAGCCAGCACGGTTATCAAAATTAGAATCGGCGTGTGTTTTCGGTGTCGACAATAATGCAAGCACGCTGTTGTACGAGGAACACCAAAAACAGCTCGCCGAGTGACAAATATGAGCTCCAGAATGCCCCAGACATTAATATCGATCATTTTTTGCAGTCGACGCGTTCAGCAGAACGGTGAATGAAGGGGAATCCGTCTACTTAGTGTGCAACTCATCGTCGAAGAATGTCAGCGACGCTCACTACAGCTGGCTAAAGGAAGGAAAACCACTGAAGCTCGAGTCGAGGGAAGGCCGTCTCAGGTACGAATACGGTTATTGTGCAGTTCTTTAACTGTTGGAACTTGTTGAAGGGTGGTCGGAACTTGGAAGCACAGAATCCCCGCGGCGAGTTCAGCCAAATAGACAGAACATTCCTGGTGTAGTTTGTGTGAGTATGAGAATACTAGGTGATCAGACTTTGATGAAGAAGCCGCCGTTAACATTTATCAATTATAATTTCCTTTGCGCTTACCAAGTATTCATGCTGACGGAGCGCAGTGTAGCACTCTTACAGTGATATTAGTCCTGCCCCAGAAGCTGATGATACAAATTAACGAGCAAGTGTGGAAGCTGTGCTGCAGTTACACCCCGAAGAAATCCCACGTTAAGCAATCTGACATCTCTTCATCTTGACTTCCAGCCTCTCTGTTTCCTTGATATGAACCTTTCAGTACCTAAATGTGCATTATACTCTTAATCTCCGGCTTTACTGACTCCTTGATAAAAGCCCTTCAACACCTCAACGAATACGATCTTGACACGCGCGGATACATGTTCATAATTACTATAATCAACCAACAGGTTCAAATCGATCCGGTTCAAAGACAAAGGCAGATACAGTTGCCGGATCAGTTGTCCGGAAAGTCACTGTAAAGAGCAAGTCACATGGTACCACGTCACGTTGGACGTTCAGAAAGTGAAATACGGCTCGGACTCGACTAAAATGGTTTTAGAGGCACGCAGTCAAATCAACGGCCAAACCAACCGAAGTCCCAGACAGTTGCCGTCAAATCAAGATTACAAGCACGTGAGCGCGGTAGTCGGACAGGATATTGTCTTGAGTTGTCCCACGTTAAGTAAGTTGAATTTTATTTAAATGCTTCTAGGGTTACATCTTCGGCGAGATTGTTACTAAAGCTCTATAGGGGGAGTGCGGACATACGCCATTTTGGATCATACCGCGCGCGTGGATGCCGAATTGACTACGCGGTACGCTCCATGTAGTTGGGCTCGGCATCCACGGGCGCGGTATGATCCAAAATAGCGTACGTCCGCACTTCCCCTACAAAGCTCTAATGTTACTCTCTAGGAGGTAGTTTTTTACCTTTCCAGAGACGCTAACAGCGTAACCTTTGAGAGAGACATCAGTATCAGTAGCATAAGTTCAATCACTTCTGAAGGCAGCGACGTTGACGCTTGCCTGCTGAACGTTTTCACTGCCCAGCTTAGAGCATCTGGAAACTCCCGAGTACTGACATCCGCCATTTTAAGTCGCTTGGTGCTGACGATTCACAATTCACTACACGGAACGTTCCGCACATCGAATTGTGAATCGTCGGGCACCAAGTGACTCAAAATGGCGGCTGTCAGTACTCGGGTGTTTCTAGGTGCTCTACCCAGCATACTTGCAACTTCATTCGGTATGATTTCCTCAGATTTCAAATCAACTACACAAGTGCTCTGGAGTCGACACGGAAAAGCAATCAATTCGAAGGAGACAGATGGCTTGAACCTAACACTGACGAATTTAACTAGAGAAGACGAAGGGGTATATTCGTGCGAATATAAAAACACCGACCATCAGTTCAAATTGCACATTTATGGTAAGCTGCGTTAGTACATTCACATTGATAGGAAAATTATTTTGAGATTTTTGGGGATTCCACCTCTTTCTAAAGAACTAGGAAAGAGGCTGTCTATAGACCTAACCTCGTATAAGCTTTCCTCTTTGAAGTTGAAAATTTCGCGTTTCGCAAATACATAAAACAGATCGCCTGTCTCGACGTCGTACTTGGTGCTCGAGCTTTTACACCGATCACAACAAATTTATGTTTATTTTCTTTTCATTCGAAGCGTATATATATATTTTCTTACACACACACAACTTTTTATGACTTTTTCTTGGCACTATTTCAGCCTAGTTTACCTTCACCCCCTCTACAATATTGTAGCCATGAACTGTAACGACTGATGACACCTGACTGTTCCGAGTTTAGTGTTTCATCTGATGCACACTTCAATAGTCCAATAAAACTTTAATTATATGCATACCGGTATTCCCTAGCTGTGCGGTTAATTCAGTGACTATCACACAATAGGCATACTGAGGAATGAAGTATCAAAGAAGTTAGTAATTCTAGAGTCGTGTAAAAGAAATAGCCAACGACTATCTGGAAATTGGAAAAGGATTTACAACACGTGAAAATCGGAACAGAGCTCTAACAAGTTCATAGGGTCTGATATTCCCCCCTCAGACCCAATATAAAAGTGAATAGGAAAACTGCAGGGTGACTATCCAATATATGATGATTACAGAGAAGGGCCAGAGAGAAATTTCCAGGTAGGCTGAGCCACAGAATTTCAGCATTTTACCTTGAAATTGTGAACCACGTGCTCACTTTTCCAGAAGGGACAGAGATTTGAGGGGAGATAGAATCTTCCAAGGAGGGGATTAATCCCTTCAAGCACTGGATCATCATCATAATAGAGTTTGTTCGTTCAGACGACTTTCGCCTGGGGTTTCTCAAGATATTCTGGGTATTGTTTTTATCTATACACTTATGACATCATCGTTATAGAAACCATGGTTCTTTCAAGCAATTACTGTGAAACTGATTCAATGATTTCTTACTTTTATTGAAACCGCTCGACAGTAGTTTCTGACACATAGAACCCGTTTCTAGAATGGTTTATCAACAGAAGAAACTTATAAGAAAAACCCGTTTATGGCAGTTTAAACGTTTGTTTGTTTCGTTAACCTGTTTACATTTCTATGAAACAGTTTCGAATCATTACGAATCCCCATACAAATCTGCTTGAAACTGACTTCTGACTTTTTATGCTTAAACAAACAAACCTATTCATTACAAACTGAACCAGAATTGACGACGAGGAAACAATATACACACAGGCATTAGTTATCGTTAGCTATTTGATATGCGGCAGTCTGGATTAGAGGCAAAAATAGAAGAAAGCGCTTCGCAGAAATGGTAGCTGGCAAAATCGGACTTCTCTTCTTACTGACCATTCACCCGACATTCTGTTATAATTGGCAGTATAGAACAGCAAATATATTCGCATGCGTTTTTTTTATTTACAGTTTTACACCACCAATACTGAAAAAACAAGCCGAAAGTCGAACGCAAATCCACCTACGTTCACTAAAAACAGAACTTTCGATCGATCTCATAAAAACCAGAAAATTATAAAAAAAAAACTACAAACAATTAAAACGAAGTTAGCTATAAACAAGAACTTATGTATCGCAGTATCGCAATTTCAGAAAGGCACGCGCCAAGTTCGACGATTGCTGTACACTGTGATCACCATTTCCTACGTACACATAGTTTATAAACAACTTCTCGTATACACATTAGGAAGCTGTGTTTTTAAACAAACGTCTACATGAAGCTGTGAGTACAACCATTGGCGTTTTATTCGCAGAAAATTCGAATGACGTGCCAATAATCATCGAAGGGCCGAGCAACGCCACAGTGCACGTCAGCGATCCGGTCACTTTCCAGTGCATAGTTTCAAATCTGTCAACCAGCTCCATCACGTGGTTACACTACACGGAAAACCAGCAGCTACCAGAGGCAGACACGGAAAAGCTGAACTCCAAATATGTTATACAAGTGAGCTGAACTCATGTGTATTCTACAATGACCATGTTGATAACTCTTTACTTTCAGGCTGACAGAACCAATGTCCACTTTGATTTCGATGCAAGACAGGTGACTTCACTTCAATACACAGTCTTTAATCGGAATGAAGGTTGACATTGGTCTTTTTGTGAAAACTGTAGACGTCGATATAATGAAAAGACAGAATAAGGACAAGTGACTACGACTTTGTAAAATCAACCGGAGCGATTATTTCAAGAAGAGAGGAAAAAGCGAGATTTGAGCAGAGTTTCGATCTAAATTAAGAATTCAGAATAGAGAAGCTTTTTGGGGACTTGAGGGAATCAATTTTCTGACTTAGCGGGACCTTTTGACATGGATATGTCTTATTGCTGGCCGTCAACCAAAGTTGTGCGACACGTTTCATCCCACCGACACGCAGAATGCCGACTGACGCCGAGAATGGACGACCAACACCGAGAATAGACGACTGAAACCGAGAACGGACAACCAACACTGGGAATGTTATTACAATGACATAATCACGGCACCTATTGTGCGTCGACTGAATGCGTGGAACGTGTTCAGTAGCCATAAGACATATCCATGTACCCATGTATCTATTCATAAGCGCAAATAGCCATCTGGGTGGGAGGCTGATTATCAAAATAATACACAAAATTCTTTCGCTATAATTTTTCAGACTTTTCAGAAAGGCTTTCAAAGATTTCTGGAGGCTGAGCCTCTCCAATCCCCATTCACGCTCATGGTTTTATATTAATTTTATAAAAACGCTTTGATTTCTAATTTTAGGGACTAGAAAAAAGGACTAAGGGAGAGAAATCCTGACAAAAGCAAGGCCATAACAAAGTAAATTTATTGAGGGGGCGAGAGTTTAAAATTTTCAAACAGTTAAACTGTAAAGCGGCGTGAATTTAAGCATCTGAAATTGCTAATTTGTCAACTGTGAAGTATGACTGGGAGGGCGAGTCATCCCCACGAGCATTGGTCATAGAGCCCCAGTACACAAAAGTACCACAAATTAGATTCGTGCCAAGAAGTATGTATTTTTAACCGCTCAGATGGTCATCTCAAAGTGAGTGGACCCAACACAATTATGCCACACAACCCACATAAGGCTATTTTGTGTCTAAAATACGATGCGCCCGGTGGGACATTTCATCAATAGATAGTTTCTTTGCGAACACAGCTCCAAGGTCTGAACCAAAAACCTTGACTGTACAACATTCAACCAAAGATGGATGGGCACACGGCACACTACGTGATGACCTTTGAATCATTTAACGTGGATCTGGGGGCATTAACCCGTGCCGCTTTGACCTTGAAGTTATGTGTAATACTGGTACTGATGCGATGCCCGAAAGGGTAGTTTCCGGTGCCGGGGGTGCGGTGTCTCAGGGGCCACTTTGGCATGCGTGCATCGCCATACGTCCCACAACACCAATACTGAGATTTTACAAGAAAACCGCGAATATCTCGAAACAAATCAACTTCAGGACCAAAACGCATATAACATAAAATGTTCCTTGTTACATTTTCTATAAAAAAAGATCCCACAAAACTTTTCTCTAAAACGCATATTTACCGAGATAATCGCAATAATGTGTGAAAGTTTTGAGGAACGTGGATTTTGGTATTTTTTCTTTCACTGCCGATCTTTACTCGCCATATCGTAGTTATTAAAAGAAATATTCATTTTCGGACCAAAATGCAAATAACATAAAATGTTCCTCGTTAAATTTCCTGTTAAAAAGATCCTATACAAATTTTCTTTAGAAAACATATTTATCGAGATAATCGCAAAAAATGCGCGGAATTTTCGAAAAATACAGGTTTTTTAATTATTTAACGGCTGAAATATCTATTAATGTCGGGTAACGCTCACTACAATATAACTTTAGTCTCTGTCTACTGGGACAAGAGCCCCAGTTTGCCCTCTCCCCCACCTGGCGACAGTTTGTTGGGTATCTACTATAGAATAGATCTCGGATTATGTATGTATGTGAACAGCCTCTATTACTCACAGATATTGACAGAATACAGTAGCATTATTATAACTTGATGACTCGTGTTTCTCTATCCGAACAGGTCAGCAATCGCATCGGAATTAACGATACTTATTTGTCAATTGCAAACGTAACCGAGGACGATCATGGTTGGTATGTCTGTTTAGTCAGAACCAGCGAACAGAAGATGAATAGTAGCAAAGCATGGCTGCAAATTCACAACGGTGAGTAACTCCTCGACTCTACTAGTACAGTCAGTGCAATGTTCGTTAACGAGTTTAATTTCGGAGTCCTCCTTTTACACACAACTCTGAGACGCGAAAAGCCGATAAAAATGTCAACGCTGGAATACAGGGATGCACTACGAGCTACATAGCGAGTACATAGTTAACACATGGCATGGGTTAATAAAAACAAGTAGGTGGCTTGCTGCGACTCTACTTCGTGTGGTGCTGGTAGCATGCGGTAAGACATAGTTACTGTACCAGTTAAAGCCAAAGGCCTGTCAAGCAAGTTAAGAATTTATGGTTTGATGAAAATTATTCTGAGCGACAATATGGTCATGCATTTGAGAAGTATTATCCGGGATAATATTATAAAGTGTAGTCTAATACGGCAATAGATTGTGTTATTGTCGATATAGGTAGTAGCATTAAATACTTACAGCCATTTTTGAAGTCTTCAGAAAACAATGACTGGGGCCACTTGAGTCGCAAACTTGATCAGAAAGTGGTGCTGAAAGTCAGAATGAAATGGATTAATAATAATATCTTGCTACGCTAATGTTTTATTATTGGTTCTGTGAAGTTGCAATAAATCTATAGCCTAAATACCTACTAGACATATACCCTAAATGTGGTCACCGAGAGGTCCCATTGTGGTTACTTCCAAATAAATGGTCTGCTACAATTAAGAAGAAAACATCCCGAGTCGGTGGAAAATTTAGGACATGGCAACACACTATGCTGCTACTGGGCATTCCCTTCTGTTATAAAATTTCGTAGCGTGTTAATTTTCGAACAGGCTATATTTGGACCAGTGGTCACATTTGACACATCTGACCTATTACATACTAGCTTGAATAAGAGAAGACAAAATTTTCAACCATGGGATCGACTGTACCTTTTATTTATTACTCGGACTCAACAGAGATAGAGCATGCAGAATTTACACGTATGTTGCACCAACTTTCTATCATCTTGTCAACATGCTAAGCTTCAAGACGTCGATCTTTTTGCTCAACTTCTGAAGCTGAAGAATGTCACGTTTCAAAATGTATCTTCAAGTTAGGTTCCAACCACCCAAAAGTACAAGCATTCAGTGAACAGTGAAATGTGATAGGGAATATGAGACAAATATTGACACGACAGGTAAGCGTTATTGGGGTCAAGTTGACACTGCACTGAGTAGTGTAACGCTCCTTTATATTATTTTCTTTTCCGGCAAGGCTGCAAACCATTAAGCTGTCATCACCTTTTTACTTTTCACTGTTCATTCATATTCAGAAGTTGGGCACACTGAAAAAGAGAAGAAATATCGGTAAACGCAACTCTTGTAGGGCAGATGCGTCAAATGTAGTAGCTAGGGGTTTCCCAAGGGGGGGGGGCACAATAAAGTTTTCAGGGGAGAAAAATTCGAAAATTGCGGTATTTTTTAAAAATCGCCGATATTAGAGGACTATGTAAAAATATTGGAGGGGCACGTGCCCCTCGTGCACCCCCCCGACGCTACGCCACTGTCTGAGTTCATTCTTTTGTAAATTACAGCTAACACACTTATGCGATGAGTTAACTCCATAAGTTGATGAGTTACATCTCACCTATTCAATGTATAAGTTGATACGTTACTTCATCAACTTAGGTACTAAAGCATAATTATGGACAATTTTCTGCCCTGGAATTTGGCTCTTGACTCTTCGACTGCAATAACTGAAACGTTTCGCTTTCTGTTTATGTTTTGAAAACAAAATTGATAATTGAAAATTTTGAATTGAGTAACAATTGAGTTAGAAAGAAGAGAGTTGAAATTCAAGTTATTTCAACAAATTTCTGAAATATGTTAGCTCATCAACTCCGAGTCAGCTCGAAAGTTTTGCCATCTGTGACCCGATTATGGCGATTTTTCCAATCAATGCGCTGCAAGAATCATGAAGTAGAGAAAATGCCGAATGGGTGGATAATTAAGAACATGGCAAGTCCCTATGTTTACAGGGCACCGCATCTTTTTAGTAGGTTAATTGTTACCTAAAATGGCCACATTTGGCGCACCTGCAATCCTGCCTGCAACAGTACACCGATACTTAGGTATTGGATGTTCAAGGATAATTAGTGATCAGTCACTTTCATAAACTAAACAGAACCTAAAAGGAGATTACATACCATCTAGCCACTTTTAGCCATATGACCCAACATCTGCAGGGTGTGGAAAACCCAGACTTTTATTTTCTATAACAATGCCACATCATCTTTCAACCGCCACAAGTAATATTTCTGGCTTAAAGTAGTGGCAGCGTACCCTTTATATAATCTGCACATCTTACTTTAGCTTATTAGGATTCATAATCATGAATCGCCGTAAGACTTTATCATTACAATATACATCCATAATCAATTTGAGCAACTCTTATCAATCTATACTGATCACCAGTTACCCTAGTCACTCGCGGAAAAGTTCCCCTTTAGTTACCTGGGTAACTAGTGGGATTTTGCTCATCGGGTAAGATTCTCAACCATGAATCGCTGTTAAGACTTTGTCATTATATCCATAATCAGTTCGAGCAACTCTTTATCATAGTATACTGATAGTGGAATCGTTCAAATACTGCACAATTTTTACGTACTCCGATGCAGAAAACTCAGCAGTTCCACAATGCGATAAACACGAGGCCCTTCGGCTCATCCTGCAAACAGTCTTTGATCACATCTAATAAGGAGTCACTGATGGTATTGCACATGGCACACATGGAAATCTAGGAAGGCGTGCATTGGGGTATGCAAATTTGTATATCCCTACCGCCAACCCCCATGGCAAATAACTATACACAGACATTGTATTCTCATTCACAATCTCTGCTTTCTCTGTTTAAGATGACGAATCAGAGACGAATACAGATTACGTGAGTCAAACAGACAATATGAACCAAACACACAATAAGGCGCCGTACTTTGTGAAGGTAAAAACCATGCATCCGAATGTAGCTAAGCCTGCAGGTAGTAATCTTCAACTGCGTTGTCCAGCGGCCGGTAAGCATAACACAAATGTATAACCCCAAAAATCGCAAAAGTATTCTCGAACCTCAGTTTCATTTTACGAATTATACCTACGACTGCAGGTGATCCTCCGCCAAATATCACATGGTACAAGGATGGTCTGCCGGTCATACGTCAAATAGGTGATGTGAAGTACAAAAAATATAACTTAGAGATGGAGAGCAGCACCTCCTATGATACCGGTAATTACACCTGCATAGTGTGCAATGAACACGGATGCAAGAACTTCACCTATAAAGTTAACATCATGGGTAAGTTCAACAATATAGTGTATTGTTTCCGAGTGAACTGACGCTCAGGAAGATCGACAAGTATACTGTTCTACCAGCGAATCGTTGACTATTTCTTTTTACTCGATAGAGAGAGTGCGTTCGCGACCTCATATTATAGAAAGTGACCTGAAAAATGTGACCGTACTAGTAAATGGCACAGCGACTTTCGAATGCCGGACGATTTCCTCCGACCTTGAGCCTTTTATACAGTGGATCAAGTCAGATCCTAATGTAACAAACGTATGTGAAACAATAATTCCAAAAGCAGGTGAAACTACAACTGCAAAAGGAATACTCTCACAGGTACATACTCATGTAGACGCTGGTGCTCTTGGTATTCGGTGGAAGCTCTTGGACATGGTCGCAAAATACATGTTACTAAATGCGCTGTATATATGTTATATGATTCATTAGTCCTTTACAAATTAATCTTACGCGCGAAACACTATCCACATGGACATTAAGGTGGACAGGAATGTGGACTTAGAATATTCAATTCTTTTCAACCACTATGTCAAAATGAATTCTTTGTAAACAATCTACTGCGCGAAAATGTCTAGTAGATGTCAAGTAGGCGGTCCACAAGTGGACATTATTATAATATATACATTCATGGGGACACGTGTTTCGCGGGTATACAGGTATATACTACCTAATTACCTTAGGTAATTCATAAGCGCTTCAATATTTTCATAATACTCATTATATATACCTATTTATGTTTTGGGTACACAGAGAGGTTATATCATAAGCCGGTATTAACGAAACGGCCGGAAAATCTTACATTGGTGGTCGGTGAATCGAAAAATTTTAGTTGCGACTTTCTCACTGATCTACATGCGCACATCGAATGGTTCATTGGCATTAACTGTAACGATACGGAGAACGTTAACGAGGCTCTGGGGAAGGTATATCACGAATAGCCTGTCGGGGATCGCATGACTAACCTACTAACATTTGTTTTGCTAACACCGTGTTATTCGCTTTCCTTCTGCATGTTCATATTAAACGTATCTTGACCTATCTACTGGGCAGTATGTAATATGTTTACATATACATGTCAGCTGCTCTCCTTCTTATGGCTTTACTTTTAGACTTGAGTAGCGAAAATGGGAAGTTGTGATATGGAACATGGCAGGGACACATCTTCGAACATCATAATTATATCAACTTGTTCGAAATAATCACACTCTTACTCGCCTCCCACTGGGCCATACGGCACCCAAAACACGAGCACGGGAAGTATGGAGGTGCATGCATTTGTTTCATATTCTGAACCACATTACATACTTTCAGCTCGTACCTGTTGTAGAACCACCTACATAGATAGCTCATTATTCAAAGGCGATGACTTATAAAATTCCTCCCATCATTTAAAACGACAAATATTTAAAAGAACTTATCATGACTCTCACGGACACTCGATAGGTAATGAAATTAGTCAAGTTGTACCTAGATTTGTTACCTCTTATAAGGACCATTAGCCCAAATAGCGAAAATCTTCTCTAAAGCAATCGAAAATAGACTCAGAAAAACACTAATAAGCCAACAATCAATCGAACAAGCAGGATTCCGGCAAACATACTCGACTATGGATCATATCCACACAGTTAAGCAAATTATGGAAAAAAGTAATGAACATAATAAGCCTATTTACATGTGTCTAATTGATTATAATAAGGCGTTTGACTACCTAAAGCACAACTACATGTTAAAAGCACTAGAGAAACAGGGGACCCCACAAAAATTTGTCAATATAATAAAAGAAATGTACTCCAGGCTCAAAGCAAGGATAAAAACAGACAAATTAGGCAACTCTTTCGACATTAAAAAAGGAGTAAGACAGGGGGACCCCTATTCTCCGATTCTTTTCAATACTACTCAGGAACAAATATTTAGGAAACTCAAATGGGAAAACAAAGGGATAAAAATTAACGGAAAAAGGATTACGAACCTAAGATTTGCCGACGATATCGTTCTGTTCGCCGAATCGCAGAGGGAACTAGCAGAAATGATAAGGAAACTCAGCGAAGGCAGGTCTCACGATAAACATGCAAAAAACAAAAATCATATCCAATAGAACAGATGAAGGGACAGTAGAAATGGGTAACAAAGAAATCGAAATAGTTCCAGAACATACATATCTCGGCTAACTACTAACTTTTGAAAATGCAGTGGAAAAGGAGGTTAACGTAAGAATTAACAAAACGTGGAAGAAATTCTGGAGTCTAAAAGACATATTCAAAGGAAACTTTAGCTATAAAAACAAAAGCGAAATTTTCAATATGTGTGTTTTGCCTGTCTTAACATACGGATGTCAAACATGGCCATTAAGTGCAAACATTTTGAACAGAATTAGGATAACTCAAAACACAATGGAGAGATCAATGTTGGGGATAACAAGAAGGGACAGGATAAGAATCTCGGTTATCAAAAGGAAATTGAAATTCAGTAAAAATTCAATTTGGCATATCAAAAGAATAAGATGGGGGTGGGCGGGACACATCTCCCGTCACAGAGACGAGCGATGGACCTGCAGGGCCACCTTTTGGCAACCGCTGGATGGCAAAAGAAGAAGAGGCAAACAAACACTAAGATGGAAAGACGATATTAATAAATTTCTAAAAAGCAACAACTTACAAAGAATAGCCAGGAATAGGAATGAATGGGAGCGTCTACAGGAGACCTCTGCCCGGCATAGGTCAGGGGAGGAGCGAGCCCCACTTTGGGGCCACTAACTCATTATAAGTACTATAAATTAATACTGTAAATTTATTCCCCGAGATAAAGGTTTTTTGAATTTGAATAAGGTTCCCTTTGTGTGAGTCTTTAACTAAAACAGTCTGTCAAATTCATCGAACCGGGATATCTAAGACAGAACGAATGGGAGATAGAGAAAAGCTAAATTCAAAAGCCTTGCTTAGTGAAGCTCTTGAGTATTATAACTGGAGCAAGACCTCGGGCATTCACTCACACATTCCACCGATCATTGTCAATTCCCTGTCTTTGCAGGGTGTCTCAAATAAAAGATCTTCGTTCACCTAGGCATAGATAAGCAGGAAACGCGCCTTAATATGTAAATGTGTTTGCCTACTCTTTATTTCTAAATTGTCAATATACGGCCAATAAAAGAAATTATTGACGTTTTTCATAAAAACTTCATTTTCTCATGATTAAAAATAGATAGAATGATGGAACTTTTGAGGAATGGAAATGGGTAAGGTAAGGGACCCAATAATTGCCACCTTGAGGACTTTTTTTTTCAAAAATATTTTATTGAATTTTTTGGATCCACTTTCAGAGTGGGAACAAAATTTGTTGAATGAAGGATAAAATTCCGTATAAATTTACAATTTTGAATGAAAGAAAATAGTCAAAATTGATACTGAAAAACTGTTTCTAAAACGAATCTTATTTCGGCTAATAATGGTTACTGAAAAAAATCAAAAATCCAATAATGGTCACCCAATAATGGATATAAGTAAGAAATGCTGAAAATCGCATTTTTATTGAATGAAATGTTATAAAAATAAAAAGACGAAGTTACTTATTAACGTGCATCGCGACCTACAAAATCAATTTGGAATAGTAAAATATCCTTTTGTCTATACTTTCGTCGGTAATTTCAGAGTAGTATCGTCGTCTATTATAGGGGACAAGAACGAGCAATTATACTTTTCTTTTTGATATTAATATTTATTTTATTTAATCCCCTTCTACAGATCACTAAAAAATCCGGATTCTGGAGGTTTACTAATTATTATATACTTAAGTTTAGGTTAATACAATCTTAAACTGAAATTAACTTACAACACATATACTTATGCATTGTTATCCATTTATACTAGGGTACTGTAGTTTTCACACCGGTATACTGGACCGCCATTTTGATTCCCAAGTTAATCCGAGCATTCTCGGACGCGCTCACACCTGTCCGCGAACGCGTGATCAAGCATGTTCGAGCTAGTTGGAAATCAAAATGGCGGTCCATTATACTCGTGTGAAACTATAGAACCTTACTTATACTTGATCATTCATAATCCGCTCTTCTCTCTCACAAACATCCATATCGTATTCATTCACTCATTCATTGAGTCAGTCATTCATTCACCAGTTTTCATTTTCTCGCGCGTATTTAATGAAGTATTACCATCACAGATTTCTAAAACTTAAGCAACATAAAATTCATCAATTTTCTTATTTCCCTTCCATCCCACTTAACTTTGATCGAGAGAAAAAAGTCAACTTCGATTATATTTTTCTTCTTCTTCACATGTGAAAGACATAGGGTCACTGTCTCTACTCATGAGCGCGAGAGGTTCGTCAGGGTTATCAGAACCCAAATCAGATTCATTCACACAACACACTCGCACTCTCGGTGTTTTCAATTTCTTGCGTTCTACCGCTTTTCCATTTTCCTTTTCTTCTTTCTTTTCAAGACGGATTCTCTTCCTTTCTTCTTTTTTTTCTTTCTTTCTCGAATTCCTTCTTCTTGTGATATTTCTGCCATTACTCACTGCAGTTTTAAAAAGGCAATCTTTCTTTCACCTTTTTTCCTGGTTTCTTAGTGGCAAGATGTCACGTGTGAAACAGGAATTGTCAATCGATCGTTCTCGACATTTCTTCCTGTTCAGAGGATAACACTGTAGCCGAACCCATGACTGTACGAAGAAGGACTCCTAGGATCCTTTAATACGCGAAGTGCAGTACTTCACAGAAACTGGTAAAATTTTAGCTTCATGCTGAATTTCATAGAGGACTTTCTCCACTTTTTTGTCTTCTTACTTCTTGAAAGTTCTCACATTTCCCATCTAGGTATTACGTATAAACGCATTCAAGTACAATCAGTTTGAACAGCAAAAGAAACTTTCTTATAAGACCAAAATAATGTTTATAAACAAGATGGCCATTACTAAAACTGACAAAATTTGACTGCTTCTAATAATGACCACACGCAGACCATTCTTAGACGAACAATTTTAGTAACCCTATGGTAGTCGCTTGTATTTTGAACGATTTCGCTACACTTATTTATATTCTAAAATACGTCATATCGAAGCATTATCCATAATGAGGTTCATTGCAACTTAAAACATTAAAAAATACGCCTATGTAATCGATTTCTGTAAACTTGAAAATTATTACACTTCCTAACTAGTATTTCTTAACAACCATGCAAACTATGAGATTACAGTCATCCTTTTTCAAAGGAAAACTTTTTTTCGCTCATAACCAATCTTCTTGTGGGTTAGGGTTAGCCAGTCCAGACAACAGTCTTGTATCAATCATCTGGTGTAGTCAGTGTGGCCACTTGTCTTCTTAAAATCGATAAAAGAAATCCAAATCGACCATTATTGAGGAGGTCATCATTATTGCGTCCATTACCTTATCTGCAACCGCTAACTGAAGATCTATCATTCGCTTCAGTATGACACGGTATTCACAAAATTTATACTTAATCCTGTTGAAAAGAAAATACTCAGCAAAATCGACCTCATCTATTTAGAATAAACACAAGTCGAAAATATCCCCTGAATTAGGTGGGGCAGCTAACTGAGATTGCGAAATGTGGGCAATGGACATGCAGTGAAGATGTAATAGATGCATGCCTGGACGAGAAACTGAGGTGAATGAGGAGATTTGGATGAGTGTATGTACGTGCATCTCTTTGTGAGTGTCTCATTGTAGTATGACTTATAAGTAGGAGAGTGGGTGTGCATATAAAAAGTCAATGTCTATGAGTGAACGTATTTGTTTTAATCAACATTATATCAGTAAGATATATAACAGCTTCTATAACGGGATTTGCAGTCCTGTGAGCCCCTAAAACGAAAAAATTGGTAAAAACAGTGATAAATTTATTATTTCGTCGATTAAAAGAATTTTGACAAAAAAATATACCAATCTGGATAGGAGGATGGATCCAAGAGGTATTCTAAAACTGCATGTACACAGAAAAGACGTTCCTGTGGAAAAAATTGTTAGGTCACGTGATTCATCCATCGTTCAGAACTATGACAAAACTAGAAACCTTTCTGAATGCAATTCGTACCAAAATCGCGGTTCCCTACGATAATATTTTCAGTGGTTGTCACACCTATCTTCATTATAACGAGGAAGTTTCACTATTCAATCAGCTGAAATTTTCATCACTAGGAAAGAAATCACCTTAATCATTGGACTTCCTGATCTATTGAGGGGACTATCACCGAAATAAATAAATAAAAAGCGGTAAATAATTCTGCAATCGTACGTATCTTAGCGCCTGCGAGAAATACGGGCAGGCAAATATATCTGTATGATGTCAAGATACGTTGCTTGCTGATCTAGTCAAAGGAGAATCTTTTATCTCAAAATACTGTGTTACACGATACGGACGATTTTTTCTTACACTACAGGATTGTGTACTTTCAAATGACTAACAGCCTGGGTTTGGAGCATGATGGACTAATCATGCATGTTTTTACGTGTCTGATTATTTTATGTTTTTGGAATTTTACTCGAGAATGGGTATTATAACTGAAATTGGTTTGACTAATGTGCTTTTGTTTCGAGAAATCAGTTTGTTTTATCTAACTATTCGAGCTTGTATCAGAGTGTTATTCCACTCAAATGCATGCCTTAGAACAGTACAGAGATTAGGGCTACTCTGTTCTAAAAAACCATATTTCAGTTTAATCGCTATAAATGAATAATGAAATTGTGTGGCGAGTATTTTGTCAAAGCACTAGCTGTCAGAAATAGACCTGGTACATGCTCGATATTTCTTGAGTTCAAACTAATCCTTTTTATATTACTGAATCAATTTGCAGTTTGTAAGTGAAAATTTTAATTGCATTTAATACGTAGATTCTTTTTTATTTGGCAATAGTAAGATATTTCACATTAAAGTTTTCTGTCTATACGCCACGTGTGCAAGTACCACACTACTGACATCGAGGCATCAAAAATACTTCATAATGACAAACTGTTTAAAATAAGATCTTATATTCGATTGCAACACCTAATTCATTCCACTGGAACATATTTTTTCCATGAAGCTTATCGCAGATTATTTTTTTGTAGAACGGAATTATGAATGGGGATAATCCTGAAATGTTCACTATTAATAATGTAACTCATAGTGATGAAGGTTGGTACACGTGTGTCGCAGGCAACAGTTTGGGCAATACCTGCGCCAGTGCCTATTTGAAAGTAGTCGACAGTAAGTAATCGTGCAAATACTTCTTCTTACAGGGACGTACCGAAGAGAAAAATTATGAAAGCCCCAACTGACTCAACTCAGAATTCCCAAGTTTCAAAGTATTAAAAAAAAACTTTTGACCTGTTGGATTTTTCCAGCTGACTCAACTCAATATTCCCAAGTATCAATGCAAAAGAAGAAAAACCTCTTGACTTGTTGGGTTTTCCCAACTTCTCAACTCAATTTCCAAGTATCAACGCAAAAAAAAAAGAACTTTTAACTGTTGGATTTTTCTAACTCGCCTGACTGAAATGGTAAATTTTCCCAACTGCTAAGTGAAGAATTCCTAGAGGGGGGTAAGTTGCCCCTCTATCGGTACGTCCCTGTCTTCTTAATTGATACGTTCCCTGCAGAATATCGTAACCAACACTGAACAATGCCCGAGAAAAGAGACTCCTGAGTCACTCCACAATTAGGCATTGTTACTGAGGTGTCACTGCGGTGGTTACAACAGGACGTTCTACTGGGAAGGTGCAAATGTTTGCATTTTTTTTCAGTACAAGATTAATTTTAACGAGCATACAAATGTATTACAGCATTGCAAGATCCACTCGTTCAACCTGTGGAGCCACGAAGATATACTCACATCGCGACGATCATGATTGGTGTCTTGGGTATCCTATTTCTAATAGCTGTTGTGTTTGTGATCATAATCTGTCGCAAGTTCAAAAAGTATGTAACATTATACAAACCAAGAAGTATAATATTTTGTCCATTAGTAAGCCACTAAGTTATTTAAACTTTTTGATGTTTAAACTGAATATAGACTTATTCCATGTAACGAATATTTACAATCAACCTCTTGTATTTTGAAGGGAAAAAATGAAAAAACTTCTTGCCATCGAGACTGCCAAAACTGCCGTTCTCACACAGTGGACCAAGAAGATAATCGTTGAAAAACAAATCGTGTCCAATGACAGCATGCAAGAGCCACTGGTTAGTAACGTACAAGATTCAATTGAAACAGATTGACTATCAGTACTTCCTCCAACGTTTTACAGTTCAGATTCAGACTGTACTTAGACAACACAGCAAGCAATAACTGAATGTTCACTTTCAACCGTTGTTTAGAAACTGCCAGTTGTAAAAATCGAGCGACATAAGGCACCCAGTAATCGAACTGACTCGTTTTCAATGACCGAATACGAACTACCCCTCGACTCATACTGGGAATTTCCTCGAGAGTATCTTCAACTTGGTAAGAGTCTAGGAGAGGGAGCATTTGGTAAAGTAGTCCGAGCCGAGGCGTATGGCATCATGCACGAAAACGTAACCAGCACTGTCGCCGTCAAGATGTTGAAAGGTAAACTTCTACTTTGTTTCGAACATCTAATTTTGAAGAATTATTACGTATTGTATCTGTACTAATGATGGCCATCCGTTTTCAGACGGACATACCGATACCGACATGATGGATCTTGTATCCGAGATGGAAATGATGAAGATGATCGGAAAACATCGCAACATTTTGAACCTGCTTGGTTGCTGTACCCAAGCAGGTGCATTGTACGTGATCGTCGAATATGCACCTCACGGGAACTTAAGAGATTTTCTGAGACAGCATCGGCCATCATCCGGTTATGAACCAGCCATTGGTACCAATATGAAGGCGGACAATACCTTATCGCAGAAGAAATTGATATCATTTGCCTTGCAGATTGCCCGAGGAATGGAGTATCTCGCATCTAGAAGGGTTAGTACGAACCTACGATTACAAGGGTACATAGATCGCGGTGCAAAATGCGTAGCAGTCTGTTGGTAGGACTATTACAAGAATTTCTTATACGGCCATTATAGTACGCTGATGATAAGATGAAAATGGAGTATGAATGTGCTAGAGATCACCTATCGATGTACTCGAAATCTGGACCTATTATTTTGTTGAAGAGAACTGGGCGGATTATTTACCTGAATATTCTCACAATTTGTAGAAGCAGATCAGTCCACTCATTATCTAGCCACACAAACAGACAGTTGGTTAGTCAAACTGAGAGATGCTAGAGTCAAAGAGCCTATAAGACTATTAGCTGTCCCTCTGTCAGTCAGCATTATAGGAAGGGAGGCAAACAAGCAAACAAATAAAAAAATAATAATAATAGATATACAGATGAATAAGTGCCAAGCAGAGGACAAAAGGAGTAATTGAAGTGTCGACGAGGAGGTTGAACTGAGAAAACAACACGTTTTATTTACAACATGGTTTCCTTTATTTTCAAATGGCCATACCTTTAACAAAGTTCTCAACCACACCTATGATCTTGGGGTTATTGAATGTACTGTATCATTTCTAGTTTACCCTGGTAAATTCAGAGACAGAGCTTTCCTTTATTCCAAATTAGATTAAAACGATACAACTGAAAATTATTGGGTTACTAATTGCAACCAATTAAATTCCAGTGTATCCATCGAGATTTGGCCGCACGAAATGTCCTCGTGTCCGACGACTATGAAATGAAAATAGCAGATTTTGGACTAGCCAGGGATATACACAACAATGACTACTACCGAAAGACCACGGACGGTAGACTTCCGGTCAAATGGATGGCTCCTGAAGCGTTATTCCATCGCACCTACACTACTCAGTCTGACGTGTAAGTAATTGGAGGGCTACCAGTTAAAATTGCTGCTTGGATGTAAACGCCAAGATCTATAATAACAATTTTATACTATTGCAGATGGTCTTTCGGAGTTCTTTTGTGGGAGATCATGACCCTTGGTGGCACACCTTACCCATCAGTAGGCAAGATGGACGAGCTCTTCGAGATGCTACGAACAGGACATCGGATGGATAAGCCTCCATATTGCTCTCTATATGTGTAGGTTTCTCTTAGTTTTCATACAGTTTATTTCATTGTACATATTGTTTTCTGACTTCCATTAATTATCTCACACCTCAATTTTATCTCATGGTACAGCATGTTGATTAGTTATAGTAATTAGCTTCACCTTTATTCCTATCGTCCACGCATTTTAGTTTCTCAAGGGTCTACATATGCACTTATAAAGAATTTTTCTGCCTGTTACAGATACATGTTGATGCGTGATTGTTGGAGCTATCAGCCTAACGATAGGCCATTATTTTGCCATTTAGTTGAGGAATTGGATAAGATATTGATGGAAACAACAGGAGAGGTAAATGCCATTAGGATCTAATCATAAAGAATATGTGACCTGGAATCATGAAATGTGCCTCTGGTGTCAAAAATTCATTTTCACCTTTCGTGACAATTCTTATAGAAAATATCCCGCTATTTCAAATGAAACAAGTCGCAGCTTCCTATCTTCATGATCATGAGTTTTTCCACAAATTGCATTTATAAATTATATGACTTTACATGGCGTTGTGTGGAACGGGCCTACAAAAAAAACAGAACAAGAATTCGAAATGCGGTTGTTATAGCAACGTGTAAACGCACCCCCATAGATGTACACGCTGTATACATCTGTGCGCACCACTACCAGCATCCCATCTTTACACTCGTTTATCTCGAAAACCTGTTTTCGCACCAGAGGCACATTTCATGATTCCAGTTCACATACAGTTTACTCATATTCTGTATTTGTGGATGTAAAAGGGTCCACCGGGACGATTCCCGTTTTGAAATTGGCGCATATGTCTTAGAAATCTCGCACCAAATTTCATGCATTTATAATGAAGTAGAAGATGATGAAATTTGCATCAATTAACGGTTATTTGTATTTGTGATTCTCTCGTGAACAATACTGATATCAAACCTTCAAAAATATTTTTTAATTCGTTCTACATTCTTAATTTGTACTCGCGATATGGGAGACCAAACCTGCGAGGCGTGTTCTAAGTGGAACTCGACTAAAGAATGATACAGGATAACAGGTTATGAAAATTTTGAAAAAAGATCGAATTTTGCCTAATAAAACCTGGATTTCGTTTAGATTTTAAAATGATATTAAAGGGGATTGAAATACGAGACCCCGACCCAATGCCCCTGCGATTTCTTCAGTTCATCCAAGTTTTCCAGTACTTGATCCGCTATCTTGAATTGAAAAGTCTGGGGTCTAAGTTATTCAGTGAATGTAATATTGGCGTATTTGGCGTCGTTCAGGAAATGGTTAATGGCATTCAAATCTGCCTTCAAACCACCAGTATCAGTCTGCCTGCTCATTATTTTGTATAACTTGAGGCCACCAGCATATAGGAGCGTTTTTGAGGTACATATACGCCGTTTGTGATGCCATTTATAAAGAGGTTAAAGAACAACGGTACAAGATGTGAATCTTGTGGGATCCCAGGGAGACTGTGGTGTGAGGCTGCTCGACCACCTGAAAACTCTTTTTCCATTTTCTCTCAACCCGAGCCCTGGAATCCACCCTTTCGAGCATTACTTCAGAGACATCGGGGAGCCTATTGGGGCAGTCAGCCCTCTCCTTCTCTGGCCAAAAAACCGGCCTAGGTCGAAATGTAGAGATACGTGTATGCTACGTGGGCTCAACCCGGGACCTCCAGAGTTCGAGAACAGTGCGCTATCCACTCGGCCAACCAGACCCCGTGGCGGGGTCTGGCCATCTGAAAACTGAACATACTGCAAGCTATTAGACGGATAAAATTCAAACGAGTCAGCCAGCCTATGGGAGGACCCGAAATTCGCTAGTTTCTTCAATAATATGTGGCAGTTTCTATAAAAAGGGGTAACGTTATCGATTGATCGAAGTCTCAGAAAATACGAAAAAAGAAAAACAAAATGTTTTGGTTGAAAAAATTCATTTTAAGATTTTGGTTGATTTCTACAGAAGAAACATCACAATAACGAAGAGACAAAATTTACGCGCATGAGAGAGAAGAGGGAGAGAGAGAAAGAGAATTATGAAAGAAAATGAGAAAGGAATACGAATATCCGCGTTCGCTTCTTCGTGGTTTTTCGGAGCTCACGAATAAATCCGATGTTCTGAACTGTTACCACGTAGAGGAGCGAAAAATTAGCTTTCCAACAAGCCCTCGTCGAGGCTAGTAACGTGATTCCGCGGCGAGTTACGGCCGCTTGACAGAGTGGGAGAAAAAGGTGTGTCTAATTTTAAACGCGTTTTTCCCCGAAAACGTGTTTTTGCGAGTTCTCCTTACACTCATCTTTGACCCCTTGTATCTCTGAAACGAAAAACGCAACAAATCTCGCCATAACTCGTTGGAATGGGCATTCATTCCTCTATTACGTACTGTCTGTAACTCAAAATTCATCGGATCGACAAAGTTACCCCTTTTTATAGAAACTGCCACATATGTTATGGCTAACTTTATCAAACGCTTTTTGGAAGTCTGCGTGTATGCCAGTTTGAGCTCCCTACTTGATATCTGAAACTGACTCGACAAACTAACAAAGATTTTCAATTACTGACTTTCCCCCTGCACACTCACATAAATCACGCTGAAAATCGCTAACCAAGTGCTTGACTTGAGGATAAACTTTGCTGTAGATAACCGATACGAATTGTACCTTATAGATGACGGACAAAACTACAATGGGCTAGTAGTTCTATAAGTCATAACATTTTCCTTCTTTAGGAAGGGGTGTAATTTTTCCCATTTCCAGAGTTGAGGAAATGTGGACGTTCTAATTATGGCATAGAATTGATAATATAATGGTGCACTGAGGAATTCAGCGCAAGCTTCATAGATACCTATATATGGAAGAATACCGTCGGGGTCAAGAGTTCTTTTGGAAGGAAGTCGTTGTAGGGCACGTAGAACCTCCTAAGTTTTAATTAGTCCGAGAGAGATATGTTACTGAAGAAAGCGAAAGATGCAACAGGACCAAGATCGGTTCTAGAGTAGAAAACATGGAGGTAAAGTGGGCAGAGAGAGCCTTAGAAATTTCTTGTTGCGTATGAAGGCTAATGTCGTCATACTTACAGCCCAGATATATTATTATTATTACGGATCTGTTATTCCGTTTATGGCTGATAGATTTCCAGAACTGCCTGGGGTCAGACACTATTAGTTGTTCAGTGAATTGTTCATGCAGTTTCCGAGCCGTGTTTATCAAATTTTCTACTTCTCTACGGAGATTTTGAAACAGAACATCACACTGCTTACCACACCCTTGGTAAAACATACCGGATAAGACCGCTTCCTAGGTCAGCTTCTGAGAACTCATTGTAGAGCGCAGTCATCACTGTTAGTTATTTCTTCTTAAACTAAATTTTAATTTCCCGTTTTTCCGGTATTGTAATAACATAAGTTTAGACAACTGAAAGCGCCCTGTGAAGAGCTGTATTTAGAAGGGGGGGGGGCAATCATAATTTTGCAAAAGTGGTTCCTCTTCTGAAATCCGTCCGATCGGCAAGCATTTACGAAATCTTTACAAGTGAATTCCTGCACCCGTTTACCAACCTTTCTTACAATATTTACGAAAACTCCAGCCAAAGAGAACGCTCTACTCCAAATCTTTATAGTAAATTTATGGGAATTTGCGGGAAAATGTATAGATGCTCGTTTACGTACACTTATTTACATTTTTCTTACCGTAAATTTGCTTATTTCTTACCAATCGGGCGAATAGACTTGTGGTTTGTAAGGTTATCCATATATCGAAGCACAATTTGTAGCTACTGAGCAGCCCAGTCATAATCTACTTCCATCATCAAATTACAACAAAGCTTTCTTTCTTCGTTGCAGGAATACCTGGATCTGACCTACCCTATCGATAGAATAGACACACCTCCATCTAGTCAAGAATCGAGCGACGCTGAAGAAGACGATTCGATGTTTTCTCCCTTACATCGATGAAGGAAACCGATGCGAGGGCAGATACGGTAGAAGTTTCTGAAAATGCGTGTTCGTGTTTACCATTTTTATTTTTAGCAATTCAGTATTAGCAAGCTACTTAGCTACGGAGTTAGTCTTCTGTATGCGAATCTGGCATCCAGTTTTTACTGATTTTTACTGACGTATTTATCAACGCAATTGTAAAACTGTTAAACGAGAGCAAGACCGAATTATAGGGAAATGTGTGGAATGTTTTAAGATCTCATTAGATTAAGTTTACACATATTGACTGTAGACGATTGCTGAACGAGAAGGCTGCTGAAGTGGTTTCAGAAGTTTACATGCATTTATACAGACCTTAATATAGAAGAAGGGTGATTGAGGTTGTTATTATACATTACGAGAGAACGTAAATACTTTCAGCGCCATGAATATGGTGAAATTGGAATCGACGAGGATTTTATAAGACTGATCTATGAAAACAAGAAAGACGAAGTGGTGTGAAAGAGCAAAGACTAATGAAATTGCACAGCTAAAAATTGAGGTTTTATTACCATCTTGAAACAAGAACGGTCCGAAAGAACTGATCGGTACACATTGGCATTCAAAAAGAAAAAATATTAGGCAGGTTGGCAGATGGCTCAGTCAGACGAAGGACAGACCTAGAATTTTAAAATCTTGAAAAATAAAGCAGTTTTGCAGATCGAAAAGTATGAAGGTTTTCTCAGCTTTTGAAGGTTACATATTTGTACCAGCTGTTGAGAACTGAGACTCAGGAAACGATAATAAAAAAGATAATCGAGTACGTGGATCACATAAAGAAGAATGTACATGCGATTTCAATATTTTAGGTCGTAATTTCAAACAAATGTCCCGTACAAATTCGAACATTACCATTGTAAATAATTATTTTTATATTGTACAGTTCTGAAGGTGTGATTTTTAAATATTCCTGTTACTGATTTATTATTCGTCATTTACACGGCCGTAGGCTGCTTACGATTAGTTTTGAAAACTGTTTTAAATTAATTACCAGGGTGAAAATTCTATTTGTTGTATGTACATATAATATACGACAGTATTTACATATTTATTTTGAAA
>JAJSSI010000316.1:0-24881 GCA_031841125.1 Acanthococcus lagerstroemiae
TCATGAAATCGAAATTTTTGATTTTCTCAAATTTTGAAAATTTCTCCATACTATTTGTTGAAGCTGAGCTTCTTGTCGTCGTCATTGAACACCAACAATCGTAGAGATGCACGCAGTAATTAAACACAAGTGTAACTTCGAAACGTGTAATTGAATAAACGCAATATAACATCGGCGGACCGCTTCCGTACTCGGGATCTAAGCTCAACGTCCTCAGACGAAATACTAACGGGGCGTCGTACTATCGTAGAGCGCATACCGTATATCGGTAACAGTGTTACCAACTCAACACTCCCTCCCGGGATGTGATCTACGTACCAAATTTGGTTTTAACTAAATTATATTATTAGTTGAGCAGCTGAGATTTAACTCAAAATTTCAACTTCGGAAAATAAAATTTCTTTTTCTTTTCGGAATCAAAACTAAATCAAAACTTCGGAATTTGATTCTAACAACGGTAGCGGACAGCGGTCGACCTTTCGGAAACATTCACAACGGAATCATATGTACAACGAAAAATTCTTTCGAAATCAAAATTTCCTTTTCGGGTTCAATAGCTAAACATTCGTGACAACTTAAACTTACGAACTAAAAATTAGTACTTTCGGAAATTAAACATAACGACTGTTTTTATCACAGCATCGGACGGTAGGCAGGAACATAGAGCGAGGCACAGTTTAACGACGAGTTTAACGAGAGTCACCTCGAGGCAGCGGGTATTTCGGAGTAAACTCAAAATCTACTCTTCGAGTTATTCTGAAAGCATATTTCAAATTAGTACATCGGAAATCATCGGATTTTACTTCGGATCAATAAACTAGAAGCTAGCTAAACTTCATTCATGATCGCTGCTCTCAACCTCTCATGTGCTTCTATGGTTAAAGGCTTGGTCATGATGTCGGCTAATTGCAGCTTAGTAGTTACCCACTGGATCGTAATACGACCTTCTTTTACACATTCTCTTACGTAGTGTTCTTTGACCTCTGTCATATGGCGTAGCTTATTTTGGCCGCTTGTAGAAGCGCACTTTTCGGCTGCTTGATTGTCGCAGTACAGCGTAATCGGAAACAAACTCTCATTTAGGATTCTTCGGAGTGATAAGTCTAAAGAAATAGATTCTTGACATGCATCGGACATCGCGACATATTCCGCTTGACAGGTCGAAAGAGCTACATACGTTTGCTTAGTAGTGCGCCAGGCTATCGTATCCCCGAACAGTTGAATGATGTAACCGCAGGTTGAAACGGAACCTTTGCAGTCGGCAAAGCTAGCATCGGAGTAGGTTACCATGGTCTTGAGTTTCGATTCATATCGGAGTCCCAAATCTTTCGTTCCATTGAGGTATCGGAAAACTCTCTTTACGTTGGACCAATCTTCTTGCGTCGGATTCACTTGGTGTCTACTCAAAATATTTACGGCGAACAAGATGTCAGGTCTTGTGGCACTAGCAAGATAAAGCAAACTACCAACCGCCTCCCTATACGGGACATTTATTTTGGTGTTGGGTCTTAAACATTCGGAATCAATGTCAACGGAGCCATTACTTACGGAATCAATTTCTCTCGATCGCCTTTCACGGTTAGTTACTTTGCGAGATTCGGCGGGTGTTCGGTGGCACTTTGCATCGGTAAACCCAAAACGCTTTAATACTTTTCTTGCATAGTCCCCTTGAGTGATGTTCATGATACGCTGATCACGATTTCGTTCGATTTTCATACCTAGAAAAGTCTTCGGTTCTCCGAGATCTGTCATTTTGAATACCTTTCCAAGGCCTGCTTTTACTTCGGACAGTCTGGACTGGCTGTTTGAGGCTATTAACATATCGTCTACATAGAGAAGTAGAATTACTACATCGGACTTGGTTTTGGATGTGAATAGGCAAGGTTCGCGATCATCATTTGTAAGACCTAATTTCAACGCTTCTTCGGTGAATTTCAAGTTCCATTTCTTCGGGCTTATTTTCAAGCCATACAAGGCACGCTTCAGACGACAAACTTTGCTGTTTCGGACCTCTGGAGGACAATCATAACCGTCGGGGAGTTTCATGTAATTTCTTCGTCTCCCAGTTCTGAGTTCAAGAACGCAGTTGTGACGTCTAATTGAGCGGCGTGTAGGTCGAACTTGTTGATTATCGTAAGAACCGCCCTCACAATTGGTAATCGGGATACAGGCGCATACGTTTCACCCAGCCCATAGACATTTCTGTCTTTGAATCCACGAATCACCAGTCTCGCTTTAAATTTAGTTTTACCCTCGGTACTCTGTTTGCGCTTAAATACCCATTTGGAGTCAATCAGGTTCAGTCTGCTGCCATCAGACATCTTCTCTGGTTTATCGACTAGGGTCCAAACATCGTTCTCTTTCATCGAAAGGAGTTCTTCATCCACGCCTTCTTCCATGCTTGATGTTGAGGCGTTCTCATCGCTTCGGCGTAACTCGTCGGATCTCCTTGTATTTGCGCTATCAGACAGTACCTATCGAAATCAAACTTTTCGTCGGAATCTTCGTCGGTCGAGGGTATGATCAGGAGATTGCATGAACTGATATCGTTGATACGTCTACCAAGATTACAGTCATCTTCGCAAAAGTAGTTGGCATACTTCGGAATCTTCGATTGGCTACGAAGTCCTTCTCTTTTCGGTGTCGATTCGTCGGAGTCATTCTTCGGAATTATTTCGGGATCACGTCTTGATAGATAGTTGTCTTCTTCCAACTTAATCTTCTTCGGTCTTCCTTTTCCTTTTGGTTGGATAGGTTCGGATTCTTCTTTGACATCTAATTTCCTCTTCTTCGGACGGCCTCTTTTCTTCGGGATTGATTCGGGTTTCGCTTCTTCGGTTTGATCGATATCTTCTTCCAGTTCGGTAAACCATTTCTTTTCGATTTCCCTTGTTTCGGAATCTTTGACTTCGGGCCAGTTGGTGACTGCGTTCGGGCCATATTTATCGCCATAGACCAGCTTCTCGTTGAAACGAACGTTCCGAGATTCGTAGAATTTGCCGCTCTCCGGGTGGAGGAGTTGATAGGCTGTATCAGTGTACCCCACCAACACTGTACGTATGCCTCGGTACGAAAATTTCGACTCGGGAACTCGCTGAATCTTCATGTAGGCTAGACATCCAAATCTTCGAATCTGTTCGGTGTGACAGTGTACCTTCGGTGCAAATCTTCGGAGTGGGATCTCAAAATCGATTGATCGATGCGGCGTCCTGTTGTAGGCGTGCACGGCGGCGTAGAGTGCTAAGTCCCACATACTCTTCGGCAGTCGAGAATCAAACATCAATGCTCTGATTTTGTTCTGTAACGTACGGTTATACCTTTCGGATACTCCTGCGTGCTGTGGGGTATCAGGTGCGGCTAACTGTCTTTCAATGCCTTCGGATTCTAGTACAGTTGTGGTGTAGCCCCCTGTGTACTCCGTCCCTGATCAGTGCGGAGAAAGCACACTTTGAGATCTTCTCCCAGGATGTTTCTGGAACTTCGGATGAAAGCTTCGAGGCAATGCCCTACTTCATCTTTCGTACGGAGCGCATAGCTCATTGCAAGGCGCGAGAAGTCATCAATGAATGAGACTATAAATACCTTCTTTCCGGGGTGAGTCGGAGGACTGATTTTGCCCATAACATCGGAGTGGATTATTTGCAACGGCCTACTGGCTCTCCAACGCTCACTCTTGAAAGGCAGACGTTCCATCTTCGCGAGAGCACAAACTTCGCAGCTTGAAATGCTATCATCGAACTCAACGGTTTTGAGTCTATCATCGGTGCTCTTTAATTTGTCCAAATATTTCTTGCTAGCATGACCAAGTCTTACATGCCACAGAAAACCTTCAGTCATCGGGTTCAAGGTTAGCTTAGGGTTCAACGGAGTCTGATCGACTTCAAGCTCTTCGAGGATTTCACCGGCGTCCAGATCATCAACGCTTATAATCTTCCGATCTGTAATTGTCGCTCTAAATTTGTTTTCCAAAGCCTTCAGGGGTTCAATCTTTTCGGAATCAATTTCAACGGTTTCCCCTTCTTGCTTAGCCACGGAGCGAATTTCGTTCTCTACAGGCACCTTTTCACTGTTGAAGTTTGAAGCAGAAGCCTCTCCCTCCGAACCGCTTGAGGTGTGAACTGCAGGATTGGTAACCTCTCCCTCCGTTCCTGACAACGGTGGAGAATTCCGGATTGTTCGAGGTCTTAGATTGTAGCTTACGTCTGGTTTCACATCACCAGCTTCGGGATCGGTGAACTGTGCGGAGCAGTGAAATGTTTCAAACTTGTCATCGGAATCCTGCCCTTCTTGACTAATGTCGAATTCGATCAGCCATATAGGTTTTACATACCTGCCTCTTACAATTGTTTCCCGGGTTACCTTATCAAAGATTTTTAATTCACTATCGTCTAGGTAAATACCTAGGCCTTCGTCAACGAAGCGCCTCAGGGACAGCAGATTATTACTCAAGTTGCCGGTTGCCAAAACGTTAGATAAAATTAATTTCTTACGCCCATCAGTTTTGTTATAAGGAATAGATTGCCCTGGCCATCTACTTTAAGATTCGCTGACGAGTTTTTATTCGCACTTCGGATAAAATCATTTTTACTACGTTTAAAGTCAGACAGAATCATGTGGGATTTGACCAAATGCTCGGTAGCACCGGTATCGGCTATAAATTTTATAGACTTCAAATTGTCTTCGGGATCTAAATCGCTCAAACGCAAATTTGCAAATGCATCAGTTATTGAATTAGGATTGGTTTTGCACCTACCTGAATTCTTTTTGTCGTTTTTACCGTTGTCCTTATCGGAGCGATGCTGCGTGTTACCAGACTTTTGACCATTTTTGCCTTTGTTGCCTTTGGGTTTCTTTCCGTCAAAATTCTTTTTAATACCCTTTTTCACTTTCGGATAGTCTCCACCAGACTTACTATTCTTAACCCGGACCGTTTATCACTACGATTACTATTTTTACGGCCTAATTTATTCTGTCGGATACCGAATTTCGAATTCTTTACATACCCACGGCCCCTGGCGGGCTTATAGCTTGATCCGCCCTCTCGCTTCATTTGACGACATTGCTCGGCTGTATGATGAGCCATCTGATGGCACTCATAACATCGCCTCATGCCGCTATCGGCATAACGGCATTCTTTGGCAACGTGCCCTCCTCGCCCGCAGACATAGCAGTTTTGAGTGGATGAAATTGCAGCGGCCGCCATCCCCGGCTTCTTCGGATTCGACGTACTGCTAGTCGCTGACCTCTCGGACGCTTCATTCTTTAACAGAAGATCTTTCATGTCATCAACAGAATAAAAGCACCGGTTTGCATTTTGTAAGTCCAAAAGGACGAACGAATCATTGCACAATTCTTTGAGACAGCGTCATAGTACATTTGAATATGTAAGGCATCGGACAATTTTTCTACGTGTTCTAGACTATTTCTTCGTAAAATTGCCTCATCGAAGCGAGCATTAAAAGCCGCGGCCGATTCTCGTGACGGTTCATACAACAGATTAGAGATTTCTTTGTTTACTGATAGAGTACTAATACTCGTCTCAGATCGTTTGATTAGTTTTATTCTGTCTAATAGGAGCGTCGGGACAGTTAGACCAATCAATTTGTTATGATAAGATTCTTCGGTCCTGGATAAAATAATATCCCTAGCCAGACTCTTTCGAATTTCCATTTCCGCTTCGGTGAAATTTTTCGCGGCTGTCGCCGTAGGGTCAATGCAATCGAGTAGACCTCTAACTCTAAATTCTGAAGTAAGGGAGTCAAGCCAGTTTTCGATACGAGTCTTCGGGGTCAGTTTATATTCTCTCTTGAGAGGATCTTTGGCGATTAAGCCCTCGATGCCTCTCGTTGGAGCTGGCATTTGATTTTGAGTTTGTGTGTTTAAAACACCTTCGGGAACTATCTCCCTCCCTCCGTCGAGAATCGTCCTTGGCTGAGGAGTTAAATTAACACTATTAATACGCGCACCGCTATGACTATCTTCGGGATCGAGTCTTACCTCGTGTCTACGCGGCCTACTAGGCGTTTTCGAACGGCTATGGCCATACGACAGAGTCGTTGACCTACTTTCGGATCTGGTAGATCGTGACGTTGACGGACGGCTTTCGGTTGACGGGTACTCCCTGGTGGAGTACGAACGGCGTGAACGACTGGCACTGCGAGAGTCAGTACTTCTTCTCGGACTTCTATATCGCGATGAGCTTCGGTGCCGGCGCTGTGAAGGATCTCTCCTTCTCGGACTCACGCTTTCGCGTCTTGGTTGCCTCGGAGTCTTAGTGCTTGACCTCGGAGCTTGTTCGCTCGATTGAGCCTGGACGCTCACATTCGGAGCCTGGTTGCTCATTGTCGGAGCCTGGTTGCTCTCAGTCGGGGTCTGTTGTGCCGTTCGCTGTTCAAAATTTGAAACTGCCCGTGCAAATTGAGCTGCTACGTCCGCCATTCGGCTAATGCTTTCATCGTGCCGTGTCATCATTCGGTCTTGTGTGCGCGCTGTCTCCAATAAGTGAGATACCATCCCGCTGAGCCAAGTACGTGTTTCTTCGGGCAAAAAGTCGGTATTGCGGGATGTTGTGGTACCTGAGACAGAATTAGTGTGAGCAGGCTGACAAATTTTAGTAAAACGAGAGTTAGATCTAGCTTTGAGCACTCTCCCTCGTAAGGGTGCGCTCCGGGTTGTGACGGGGTTACCTCTCTGAGAGATTTGGCGGACCCGTCTTAGGTGGAATTGGGACACGAAGTCCTTCTGTCGTGCCTCCAAACGAGCTTGTAAATTCGTCGACGTTGGGGCGGCTTCGGTCGGAATGACAGTAACAACGGATTCTCCAGAACCTGACGAATCGCTGGATGACAGTGGTTTCTTCGGGCCAGATCCTGACGGCATTGGAATCTGAGCAAGCTGGTCGATTTCCATCGGAGTCTGCGCTGGTGCGCTCGGTGACAGGTTCATCGGGATCTCGTTCGACGAGCCAGCTGGTTGTGAAACTTCGGAAACTTCGACACTGTCCATCCCTGTCGGCGTCACTAAATTTACTTGCTGGGAAAGAATTTCCGGTGAAAACTCTTCCAACAATAGTGCTTCCTCATCCGGTGAAGGCATGAGGTGCCACTCGCCGTCATCCATATCTGCACATAGACGGAACTCTAAATTAGAATTAAGTCTACTAACACGAAACGTATAACACGCGTGAAACGTGTGACCAATTGGATTTCATGTGCGAGATAGGATAGGTTCGTTGCTTATTCCCAAAATGTGCCAAATCATTTGAGAAAACTTTCGAATTTAACTGCGGGTAGATTTTCTAAATTTACTTTCGACTACCAATATGCAACGAGTTGCGGTTACGACTACGAGAACGTGTTCGTGGTGCACTGGTGTGTTTGTAAACAAAAGGTCTTTTCGAAAAACTTCGGTAACATTCAACGGATTCAATACTTTGCACTTTTACAACGGATTCAATACTTTGCACTTTTACAACGGATTCAATACTTTGCACTTCGGAATCAAAACACACAGTGTCTCCGCCAAATACCAGGATACGAAACACTTTCTCGAGTCCCGCGTGCGCGCCTCAGCTGATCAGGCATGAGAGCACTACACATTTTAGATCGCTATTCACCCCATGACATAACAATTTGGAATTTTCGAATTAGCTCCCTTGACTTCCGCGGACACAACGTGATCTTAGGAGAAATCAAAATATCCATCCTTACGGATCTCAGTCTGACCAAGATACGCGCGAACACAACGACTAGTTTGATACGAAACTGAGTGCAGAAGGTACTGCAATAGCTTTACTTTTTCGATACTAGAATTTTCGGACCTTTACTACGGGCTTAAACTTTTCGAATCAGCCAACCATACTTGTTTTAGTCATGAGCGATCGGGTCTAGACATTGAAACGAAAACGAGCGGACTCAACTACAATTTCGAACAACGTACTAGAGGGATGCAAGTTCCGTGTACTTTAGAACGAGCACGACTCCATGGCAATAGTTTATTTTCGGTATCAAGTCAGGAATTGAACCACTTGACCATCGCACAACGGAAACTAGGCGGAATTGAACCCCTAGGATCATTTCGAAACTAACGGAATAGGCACGGATTTGAACCGCCTCTATCCTCGAATTCTGGATCCGAATTGAACGGCATGCAGACTGTCGGAATCACTATGCCTTCCACGTGGATTTTATTTAGGAATTTAGGCCACCAATTAGCAGAAAATTTGGTGTGGAGTCGCCTACCAACCACTTGTTGTCGTTTTATTTATTTGCTACACACGAACAACGCGGCGTGGATGGGTTTGGTATACCAGAGACTATGCATTACCCACTATGCAATAGTCAAACGAATTTTCCTCATTATTAAACTTTCGACTGTACAGACTTTCGAATTCTTTCGGAAACTAACGTGAGGAAATTGGCCAAAGTACTTTAAGATATCCCAGAGAGACTTGGGAGAACCGTTACCAAATCGCACATGTGTTTACGAGCCGTATAGTACGCAATGTTTACTTACAGAATGTAAATATTTCGTCGGTTGCTAATTTTCTAACTTCGATTTTATCGGGCGTGATCTGTCGGATTGCCTTTTCGTCCTCTCGGCTGAGATTGGTACCAAATGCCTTTTCAGCGAATGCCGTCTCCAAGTAAAGCAAAAACGTGATATCAACTTCGGCTTCGGTCATGCCGCACAAACAACGAACGCGCTCAAAATTTACTAACTTCGGGTTCACTTTTCGAAAAACGGTTATCAAAACCTCCTCCCTTAAAAGGTACTGAAGTTTTGCTTCAAGGCGACTTACAAAACTATCGGAAACTTAATTGCACCTTGGTTTAATTTTTAGCACTAATCGGAGCACGCGGCGAACTTTCGGAAAATCACGGACGGTCTTAATTCGAGAGCGAGAGTAAACGGACTGTAGCAACGTGGTGCGCTTGACGCGCGTCGTACCGGCAGATTTCCCTTTACCCGCACCGCGTGGATACTGGTTTTCGTATTTGCGGTGTGTTGTGAGCAACATGTTACGAGCAACCCTACCAAGCCAAGGAAAAACGGCTTTAACAACGGATACATAAGGTACCTTATTCGGAATCAAGTTCGGCGAGCCGGTTTGCTTCAGGCTGCTAGCTTCGTTCGCATGCGTGCGATGTTTTTCAATCCAAATGGCGTTGCTATAACTGGGTTTAAGGTACTTTCTTACGGTCGCAACTTATCGGTTCGGCTGTTTCGCACTCATCGATGGATTTCATGCTGGTTGACGGCATGGTCTCTCATTTCGTTTTCGTTTTCGTTTTCATTGACTCATCTTCGGTGACTGTGCGAGTGTATACAGCGAGTGCAAGTTTCGACTTGCCTTCGGTAGTGGTACGGTATCGGTTTGGCATACGACGGACCGGCGTAATGAGTCAGTACGGTGCGGCCTATTCTGCTAGTGTGCGTGTAGACTTATGAGTATGGATTTGATTTGTACCACTACAACTACGATTCGGTCAACGAATTTTAACCTTTCAACCTTGTGCGTACGGTCTCGAATGTGGCGATTTTGGTATGGGAAAACGGCGTGATGGAATACCGGCAGCAGCGGTAACCTCGTGTGCGCTTGCAAGCATGAGCAATTTACGCTCGATTGTTCAAAATAAATTTGCTAGCCTTCGGAACAATTTATTATCGATTCAAAATCAAACTTACGAATATCAGACCCAAATTCTTACGGAATCAATTTTCACAACGGAGTCGATATTTTAACCAACGGGCCTTTCGGCACAAATTCGTCCCAAATGACCTCCGGCATCGAACATACGCTAATTAGGTTAATAAATAACCAACTTTCGGAATCTTTGAACAACGGATCGCGATCAATTTAACTTACGGCTATCGATTAGCTAGATCGATACTTTGCTGCAATTACCTATAGGAATTTATTAGTACGTACACGTGGTAGGATTTATATATGGTGCACCATGCAAAGGCCTTATATTTAATCTCACGTGAGATGCATGCACTACGAGTAGTTTCAGCGAAACACGAATGTCCGCTGGTCGGTGTATTAATTAAACTACTTTATGATGAGCGCTCATTTTAATTAATTAAGTGGTTGACCCGGGTATAACTGACTTACGACCATCGGCGCATTGGAAATGCGTGCTCTGGGCTGACATAACCTGTTGAAGCTGAGCTTCTTGTCGTCGTCATTGAACACCAACAATCGTAGAGATGCACGCAGTAATTAAACACAAGTGTAACTTCGAAACGTGTAATTGAATAAACGCAATATAACATCGGCGGACCGCTTCCGTACTCGGGATCTAAGCTCAACGTCCTCAGACGAAATACTAACGGGGCGTCGTACTATCGTAGAGCGCATACCGTATATCGGTAACAGTGTTACCAACTCAACACTATTATACATCATGCATTTTTTGGGGCGAAATAATTTTCGGAGAGCTACGGCGTTGGGGCTCGTGCTAGTTAGTCAATTTTTCGAGACGAATTCGAATCCGTTGTCAAAATTGAGCTAGAGTCATTTTTTGACCCAAATTGATCAATTTTTCCAACTTTTTCGAGGGTATCTCGGGAACAGAGGGTCGCCGCCAAATTCCAAAAGCGAATTCGAACTCAGCGTGAAGAATTGAGTAAGAAACACTCATGAAATCGAAATTTTTGGTTTTCTCAAATTTTGAAAATTTCTCCATACTATACATCATGCATTTTTTGGGGCGAAAAAATTTTCGGAGAGCTACGGCGTCGGGGCTCGTGCTAGTTAGTCAATTTTTCGAGACGAATTCGAATCCGTTGTCAAAATTGAGCTAGAGTCATTTTTTGACCCAAATTGATCAATTTTTCCAACTTTTTCGAGGGTATCTCGGGAACGGAGGGTCGCCGCCAAATTCCAAAAGCGAATTCGAACTCAGCGTGAAGAATTGAGTAAGAAACACTCATGAAATCGAAATTTTTGATTTTCTCAAATTTTGAAAATTTCTCCATACTTATACATCATGCATTTTTTGGGGCGAAAAAATTTTCGGAGAGCTACGGCGTCGGGGCTCGTGCTAGTTAGTCAATTTTTCGAGACGAATTCGAATCCGTTGTCAAAATTGAGCTAGAGTCATTTTTTGACCCAAATTGATCAATTTTTCCAACTTTTTCGAGGGTATCTCGGGAACGGAGGGTCGCCGCCAAATTCCAAAAGCGAATTCGAACTCAGCGTGAAAAATTGAGTAAGAAACACTCAAGAAATCGAAATTTTTGATCTTCTCAAATTTTGAAAATTTCTCCATACTATAACATCATGCCTTTTTCGGGGCGGAAAAATTTTCGGAGAGCTACGGCGTCGGGGCTCGTGCTAGTTAGTCAATTTTTCGAGACGAATTCGAATCCGTTGTCAAAATTGAGCTGGAGTCATTTTTTGACCCAAATTGATCAATTTTTCCAACTTTTTCGAGGGTATCTCGGGAACGGAGGGTCGCCGCCAAATTCCAAAAGCGAATTCGAACTCAGCGTGAAAAATTGAGTAAGAAACACTCAAGAAATCGAAATTATTGATCTTCTCAAATTTTGAAAATTTCTCCATACTCATCATGCATATTTTGTGGCGGAAAAATTTTCGAAGAGCTACGGCGTCGGGGCTGGTGCTAGTTATTCAATTTTTCGAGACGAATTCGAATCCGTTGTCAAAATTGAGCTAGAGTCATTTTTTGACCCAAATTGATCAATTTTTCCAACTTTTTCGAGGGTATCTCGGGAACGGAGGGTCGCCGCCAAATTCCAAAAGCGAATTCGAACTCAGCGTGAAAAATTGAGTAAGAAACATTCAAGAAATCGAAATTTTTGATCTTCTCAAATTTTGAAAATTTCTCCATACTATATATACATCATGCATATTTTGGGGCGAAAAAATTTTCGAAGAGCTACGGCGTCGGGGCTGGTGCTAGTTATTCAATTTTTCGAGACGAATTCGAATCCGTTGTCAAAATTGAGCTAGAGTCATTTTTTGACCCAAATTGATCAATTTTTCCAACTTTTTCGAGGGTATCTCGGGAACAGAGGGTCGCCGCCAAATTCCAAAAGCGAATTCGAACTCAGCGTGAAGAATTGAGTAAGAAACACTCATGAAATCGAAATTTTTGATTTTCTCAAATTTTGAAAATTTCTCCATACTATTATACATCATGCATTTTTTGGGGCGAAATAATTTTCGGAGAGCTACGGCGTTGGGGCTCGTGCTAGTTAGTCAATTTTTCGAGACGAATTCGAATCCGTTGTCAAAATTGAGCTAGAGTCATTTTTTGACCCAAATTGATCAATTTTTCCAACTTTTTCGAGGGTATCTCGGGAACAGAGGGTCGCCGCCAAATTCCAAAAGCGAATTCGAACTCAGCGTGAAGAATTGAGTAAGAAACACTCATGAAATCGAAATTTTTGGTTTTCTCAAATTTTGAAAATTTCTCCATACTATACATCATGCATTTTTTGGGGCGAAAAAATTTTCGGAGAGCTACGGCGTCGGGGCTCGTGCTAGTTAGTCAATTTTTCGAGACGAATTCGAATCCGTTGTCAAAATTGAGCTAGAGTCATTTTTTGACCCAAATTGATCAATTTTTCCAACTTTTTCGAGGGTATCTCGGGAACGGAGGGTCGCCGCCAAATTCCAAAAGCGAATTCGAACTCAGCGTGAAGAATTGAGTAAGAAACACTCATGAAATCGAAATTTTTGATTTTCTCAAATTTTGAAAATTTCTCCATACTTATACATCATGCATTTTTTGGGGCGAAAAAATTTTCGGAGAGCTACGGCGTCGGGGCTCGTGCTAGTTAGTCAATTTTTCGAGACGAATTCGAATCCGTTGTCAAAATTGAGCTAGAGTCATTTTTTGACCCAAATTGATCAATTTTTCCAACTTTTTCGAGGGTATCTCGGGAACGGAGGGTCGCCGCCCAATTCCAAAAGCGAATTCGAACTCAGCGTGAAAAATTGAGCAAGAAACATTCAAGAAATCGAAATATTTGATTTTCTCAAATTTTGAAAATTTCTCCATACTATACATCATGCATATTTTGGGGCGAAAAAATTTTTGAAGAGCTACGGCGTCGGGGCTGGTGCTAGTTATTCAATTTTTCGAGACGAATTCGAATCCGTTGTCAAAATTGAGCTAGAGTCATTTTTTGACCCAAATTGATCAATTTTTCCAACTTTTTCGAGGGTATCTCGGGAACAGAGGGTCGCCGCCAAATTCCAAAAGCGAATTCGAACTCAGCGTGAAGAATTGAGTAAGAAACACTCATGAAATCGAAATTTTTGATCTTCTCAAATTTTGAAAATTTCTCCATACTATACATCATGCATATTTTGGGGCGAAAAAATTTTCGAAGAGCTACGGCGTCGGGGCTGGTGCTAGTTATTCAATTTTTCGAGACGAATTCGAATCCGTTGTCAAAATTGAGCTAGAGTCATTTTTTGACCCAAATTGATCAATTTTTCCAACTTTTTCGAGGGTATCTCGGGAACAGAGGGTCGCCGCCAAATTCCAAAAGCGAATTCGAACTCAGCGTGAAGAATTGAGTAAGAAACACTCATGAAATCGAAATTTTTGATTTTCTCAAATTTTGAAAATTTCTCCATACTATTATACATCATGCATTTTTTGGGGCGAAAAAATTTTCGGAGAGCTACGGCGTCGGGGCTCGTGCTAGTTAGTCAATTTTTCGAGACGAATTCGAATCCGTTGTCAAAATTGAGCTAGAGTCATTTTTTGACCCAAATTGATCAATTTTTCCAACTTTTTCGAGGGTATCTCGGGAACGGAGGGTCGCCGCCAAATTCCAAAAGCGAATTCGAACTCAGCGTGAAGAATTGAGTAAGAAACACTCATGAAATCGAAATTTTTGATTTTCTCAAATTTTGAAAATTTCTCCATACTAAACATCATGCATTTTTTGGGGCGAAAAAATTTTCGGAGAGCTACGGCGTCGGGGCTCGTGCTAGTTAGTCAATTTTTCGAGACGAATTCGAATCCGTTGTCAAAATTGAGCTAGAGTCATTTTTTGACCCAAATTGATCAATTTTTCCAACTTTTTCGAGGTATCTCGGGAACGGAGGTCGCCGCCAAATTCCAAAAGCGAATTCGAACTCAGCGTGAAAAATTGAGTAAGAAACACTCATGAAATCGAAATTTTTGATTTTCTCAAATTTTGAAAATTTCTCCATACTATACATCATGCATTTTTTGGGGCGAAAAAATTTTCGGAGAGCTACGGCGTCGGGGCTCGTGTGCTAGTTAGTCAATTTTTCGAGACGAATTCGAATCCGTTGTCAAAATTGAGCTAGAGTCATTTTTTGACCCAAATTGATCAATTTTTCCAACTTTTTCGAGGGTATCTCGGGAACGGAGGGTCGCCGCCAAATTCCAAAAGCGAATTCGAACTCAGCGTGAAAAATTGAGTAAGAAACACTCAAGAAATCGAAATTATTGATCTTCTCAAATTTTGAAAATTTCTCCATACTATACATCATGCATATTTTGGGGCGAAAAAATTTTCGAAGAGCTACGGCGTCGGGGCTGGTGCTAGTTATTCAATTTTTCGAGACGAATTCGAATCCGTTGTCAAAATTGAGCTAGAGTCATTTTTTGACCCAAATTGATCAATTTTTCCAACTTTTTCGAGGGTATCTCGGGAACGGAGGGTCGCCGCCAAATTCCAAAAGCGAATTCGAACTCAGCGTGAAAAATTGAGTAAGAAACACTCAAGAAATCGAAATTTTTGATCTTCTCAAATTTTGAAAATTTCTCCATACTATATACATCATGCATTTTTTGGGGCGAAAAAATTTTCGAAGAGCTACGGCGTCGGGGCTGGTGCTAGTTATTCAATTTTTCGAGACGAATTCGAATCCGTTGTCAAAATTGAGCTAGAGTCATTTTTTGACCCAAATTGATCAATTTTTCCAACTTTTTCGAGGGTATCTCGGGAACGGAGGGTCGCCGCCAAATTCCAAAAGCGAATTCGAACTCAGCGTGAAGAATTGAGTAAGAAACACTCATGAAATCGAAATTTTTGATTTTCTCAAATTTTGAAAATTTCTCCATACTATATACATCATGCATTTTTTGGGGCGAAATAATTTTCGGAGAGCTACGGCGTTGGGGCTCGTGCTAGTTAGTCAATTTTTCGAGACGAATTCGAATCCGTTGTCAAAATTGAGCTAGAGTCATTTTTTGACCCAAATTGATCAATTTTTCCAACTTTTTCGAGGGTATCTCGGGAACGGAGGGTCGCCGCCAAATTCCAAAAGCGAATTCGAACTCAGCGTGAAGAATTGAGTAAGAAACACTCATGAAATCGAAATTTTTGATTTTCTCAAATTTTGAAAATTTCTCCATACTATACATCATGCATTTTTTTGGGGCGAAAAAATTTTCGGAGAGCTACGGCGTCGGGGCTCGTGCTAGTTAGTCAATTTTTCGAGACGAATTCGAATCCGTTGTCAAAATTGAGCTAGAGTCATTTTTTGACCCAAATTGATCAATTTTTCCAACTTTTTCGAGGGTATCTCGGGAACGGAGGGTCGCCGCCAAATTCCAAAAGCGAATTCGAACTCAGCGTGAAGAATTGAGTAAGAAACACTCAAGAAATCGAAATTTTTGATTTTCTCAAATTTTGAAAATTTCTCCATACTATACATCATGCATTTTTTGGGGCGAAAAAATTTTCGGAGAGCTACGGCGTCGGGGCTCGTGCTAGTTAGTCAATTTTTCGAGACGAATTCGAATCCGTTGTCAAATTGAGCTAGAGTCATTTTTTGACCCAAATTGATCAATTTTTCCAACTTTTTCGAGGGTATCTCGGGAACGGAGGGTCGCCGCCAAATTCCAAAAGCGAATTCGAACTCAGCGTGAAAAATTGAGTAAGAAACACTCAAGAAATCGAAATTTTTGATTTTCTCAAATTTTGAAAATTTCTCCATACTATACATCATGCATATTTTGGGGCGAAAAAATTTTCGAAGAGCTACGGCGTCGGGGCTGGTGCTAGTTATTCAATTTTTCGAGACGAATTCGAATCCGTTGTCAAAATTGAGCTAGAGTCATTTTTGACCCAAATTGATCAATTTTTCCAACTTTTTCGAGGGTATCTCGGGAACGGAGGGTCGCCGCCAAATTCCAAAAGCGAATTCGAACTCAGCGTGAAGAATTGAGTAAGAAACACTCATGAAATCGAAATTTTTGATTTTCTCAAATTTTGAAAATTTCTCCATACTATACATCATGCATTTTTTGGGGCGAAAAAATTTTCGGAGAGCTACGGCGTCGGGGCTGGTGCTAGTTAGTCAATTTTTCGAGACGAATTCGAATCCGTTGTCAAAATTGAGCTAGAGTCATTTTTTGACCCAAATTGATCAATTTTTCCAACTTTTTCGAGGGTATCTCGGGAACGGAGGGTCGCCGCCAAATTCCAAAAGCGAATTCGAACTCAGCGTGAAGAATTGAGTAAGAAACACTCATGAAATCGAAATTTTTGATTTTCTCAAATTTTGAAAATTTCTCCATACTATACATCATGCATTTTTTGGGCGAAAAAATTTTCGAAGAGCTACGGCGTCGGGGCTGGTGCTAGTTATTCAATTTTTCGAGACGAATTCGAATCCGTTGTCAAAATTGAGCTAGAGTCATTTTTTGACCCAAATTGATCAATTTTTCAACTTTTTCGAGGGTATCTCGGGAACGGAGGGTCGCCGCCAAATTCCAAAAGCGAATTCGAACTCAGCGTGAAGAATTGAGTAAGAAACACTCATGAAATCGAAATTTTTGATTTCTCAAATTTTGAAAATTTCTCCATACTATATACATCATGCATTTTTTGGGGCGAAAAAATTTTCGGAGAGCTACGGCGTCGGGGCTCGTGCTAGTTAGTCAATTTTTCGAGACGAATTCGAATCCGTTGTCAAAATTGAGCTAGAGTCATTTTTTGACCCAAATTGATCAATTTTTCCAACTTTTTCGAGGGTATCTCGGGAACGGAGGGTCGCCGCCAAATTCCAAAAGCGAATTCGAACTCAGCGTGAAGAATTGAGTAAGAAACACTCATGAAATCGAAATTTTTGATTTTCTCAAATTTTGAAAATTTCTCCATACTATACATCATGCATTTTTTGGGGCGAAAAAATTTTCGGAGAGCTACGGCGTCGGGGCTCGTGCTAGTTAGTCAATTTTTCGAGACGAATTCGAATCCGTTGTCAAAATTGAGCTAGAGTCATTTTTTGACCCAAATTGATCAATTTTTCCAACTTTTTCGAGGGTATCTCGGGAACGGAGGGTCGCCGCCAAATTCCAAAAGCGAATTCGAACTCAGCGTGAAAAATTGAGTAAGAAACACTCATGAAATCGAAATTTTTTGATTTTCTCAAATTTTGAAAATTTCTCCATACTATACATCATGCATTTTTTGGGGCGAAAAAATTTTCGAAGAGCTACGGCGTCGGGCTGGTGCTAGTTATTCATTTTTCGAGACGAATTCGAATCCGTTGTCAAAATTGAGCTAGAGTCATTTTTTGACCCAAATTGATCAATTTTTTCCAACTTTTTCGAGGGTATCTCGGGAACAGAGGGTCGCCGCCAAATTCCAAAAGCGAATTCGAACTCAGCGTGAAGAATTGAGTAAGAAACACTCATGAAATCGAAATTTTTGATTTTCTCAAATTTTGAAAATTTCTCCATACTATACATCATGCATTTTTTGGGGCGAAAAAATTTTCGGAGAGCTACGGCGTCGGGGCTCGTGCTAGTTAGTCAATTTTTCGAGACGAATTCGAATCCGTTGTCAAAATTGAGCTAGAGTCATTTTTTGACCCAAATTGATCAATTTTTCCAACTTTTTCGAGGGTATCTCGGGAACGGAGGGTCGCCGCCAAATTCCAAAAGCGAATTCGAACTCAGCGTGAAGAATTGAGTAAGAAACACTCATGAAATCGAAATTTTTGATTTTCTCAAATTTTGAAAATTTCTCCATACTATACATCATGCATTTTTTGGGGCGAAAAAATTTTCGGAGAGCTACGGCGTCGGGCTCGTGCTAGTTATTCAATTTTTCGAGACGAATTCGAATCCGTTGTCAAAATTGAGCTAGAGTCATTTTTTGACCCAAATTGATCAATTTTTCCAACTTTTTCGAGGGTATCTCGGGAACGGAGGGTCGCCGCCAAATTCCAAAAGCGAATTCGAACTCAGCGTGAAGAATTGAGTAAGAAACACTCATGAAATCGAAATTTTTGATTTTCTCAAATTTTGAAAATTTCTCCATACTATACATCATGCATATTTTGGGGCGAAAAAATTTTCGAAGAGCTACGGCGTCGGGGCTGGTGCTAGTTATTCAATTTTTCGAGACGAATTCGAATCCGTTGTCAAAATTGAGCTAGAGTCATTTTTTGACCCAAATTGATCAATTTTTCCAACTTTTTCGAGGGTATCTCGGGAACGGAGGGTCGCCGCCAAATTCCAAAAGCGAATTCGAACTCAGCGTGAAAAATTGAGTAAGAAACACTCATGAAATCGAAATTTTTGATTTTTCTCAAATTTTGAAAATTTCTCCATACTATACATCATGCATTTTTTGGGGCGAAAAAATTTTCGGAGAGCTACGGCGTCGGGGCTCGTGCTAGTTAGTCAATTTTTCGAGACGAATTCGAATCCGTTGTCAAAATTGAGCTAGAGTCATTTTTTGACCCAAATTGATCAATTTTTCCAACTTTTTCGAGGGTATCTCGGGAACGGAGGGTCGCCGCCAAATTCCAAAAGCGAATTCGAACTCAGCGTGAAAAATTGAGTAAGAAACACTCGAGAAATCGAAATTTTTGATTTTCTCAAATTTTGAAAATTTCTCCATACTATACATCATGCATATTTTGGGGCGAAAAAATTTTCGAAGAGCTACGGCGTCGGGGCTGGTGCTAGTTATTCAATTTTTCGAGACGAATTCGAATCCGTTGTCAAAATTGAGCTAGAGTCATTTTTTGACCCAAATTGATCAATTTTTCCAACTTTTTCGAGGGTATCTCGGGAACGGAGGGTCGCCGCCAAATTCCAAAAGCGAATTCGAACTCAGCGTGAAAAATTGAGTAAGAAACACTCATGAAATCGAAATTTTTGATTTTCTCAAATTTTGAAAATTTCTCCATACTATACATCATGCATATTTTGGGCGAAAAAAATTTCGAAGAGCTACGGCGTCGGGGCTGGTGCTAGTTATTCAATTTTTCGAGACGAATTCGAATCCGTTGTCAAAATTGAGCTAGAGTCATTTTTTTACCCAAATTGATCAATTTTTCCAACTTTTTCGAGGGTATCTCGGGAACAGAGGGTCGCCGCCAAATTCCAAAAGCGAATTCGAACTCAGCGTGAAGAATTGAGTAAGAAACACTCATGAAATCGAAATTTTTGATTTTCTCAAATTTTGAAAATTTCTCCATACTATACATCATGCATTTTTTGGGGCGAAAAAATTTTCGGAGAGCTACGGCGTCGGGGCTCGTGCTAGTTAGTCAATTTTTCGAGACGAATTCGAATCCGTTGTCAAAATTGAGCTAGAGTCATTTTTTGACCCAAATTGATCAATTTTTCCAACTTTTTCGAGGGTATCTCGGGAACGGAGGGTCGCCGCCAAATTCCAAAAGCGAATTCGAACTCAGCGTGAAGAATTGAGTAAGAAACACTCATGAAATCGAAATTTTGATTTCTCAAATTTTGAAAATTTCTCCATACATACATCATGCATTTTTTGGGGCGAAAAAATTTTCGGAGAGCTACGGCGTCGGGGCTGGTGCTAGTTATTCAATTTTTCGAGACGAATTCGAATCCGTTGTCAAAATTGAGCTAGAGTCATTTTTTGACCCAAATTGATCAATTTTTCCAACTTTTTCGAGGGTATCTCGGGAACAGAGGGTCGCCGCCAAATTCCAAAAGCGAATTCGAACTCAGCGTGAAGAATTGAGTAAGAAACACTCATGAAATCGAAATTTTTGATTTTCTCAAATTTTGAAAATTTCTCCATACTATACATCATGCATTTTTTGGGGCGAAAAAATTTTCGGAGAGCTACGGCGTCGGGGCTCGTGCTAGTTAGTCAATTTTTCGAGACGAATTCGAATCCGTTGTCAAAATTGAGCTAGAGTCATTTTTTGACCCAAATTGATCAATTTTTCCAACTTTTTCGAGGGTATCTCGGGAACGGAGGGTCGCCGCCAAATTCCAAAAGCGAATTCGAACTCAGCGTGAAAAATTGAGTAAGAAACACTCAAGAAATCGAAATTTTTGATTTTCTCAAATTTTGAAAATTTCTCCATACTATACATCATGCATATTTTGGGCGAAAAAATTTTCGAAGAGCTACGGCGTCGGGGCTGGTGCTAGTTAGTCAATTTTTCGAGACGAATTCGAATCCGTTGTCAAAATTGAGCTAGAGTCATTTTTTGACCCAAATTGATCAATTTTTCCAACTTTTTCGAGGGTATCTCGGGAACGGAGGGTCGCCGCCAAATTCCAAAAGCGAATTCGAACTCAGCGTGAAAAATTGAGTAAGAAACACTCAAGAAATCGAAATTTTTGATCTTCTCAAATTTTGAAAATTTCTCCATACTATACATCATGCATATTTTGGGGCGAAAAAATTTTCGGAGAGCTACGGCGTCGGGGCTGGTGCTAGTTATTCAATTTTTCGAGACGAATTCGAATCCGTTGTCAAAATTGAGCTAGAGTCATTTTTTGACCCAAATTGATCAATTTTTCCAACTTTTTCGAGGGTATCTCGGGAACGGAGGGTCGCCGCCAAATTCCAAAAGCGAATTCGAACTCAGCGTGAAAAATTGAGTAAGAAACACTCAAGAAATCGAAATTTTTGATCTTCTCAAATTTTGAAAATTTCTCCATACTATACATCATGCATATTTTGGGGCGAAAAAATTTTCGAAGAGCTACGGCGTCGGGGCTGGTGCTAGTTATTCAATTTTTCGAGACGAATTCGAATCCGTTGTCAAAATTGAGCTAGAGTCATTTTTTGACCCAAATTGATCAATTTTTCCAACTTTTTCGAGGGTATCTCGGGAACGGAGGGTCGCCGCCAAATTCCAAAAGCGAATTCGAACTCAGCGTGAAAAATTGAGTAAGAAACACTCATGAAATCGAAATTTTTGATTTTCTCAAATTTTGAAAATTTCTCCATACACATCATGCATTTTTTGGGGCGAAAAAATTTTCGGAGAGCTACGGCGTCGGGGCTCGTGCTAGTTATTCAATTTTTCGAGACGAATTCGAATCCGTTGTCAAAATTGAGCTAGAGTCATTTTTTGACCCAAATTGATCAATTTTTCCAACTTTTTCGAGGGTATCTCGGGAACAGAGGGTCGCCGCCAAATTCCAAAAGCGAATTCGAACTCAGCGTGAAGAATTGAGTAAGAAACACTCATGAAATCGAAATTTTTGATTTTCTCAAATTTTGAAAATTTCTCCATACTATATACATCATGCATTTTTTGGGGCGAAAAAATTTTCGGAGAGCTACGGCGTCGGGGCTCGTGCTAGTTAGTCAATTTTTCGAGACGAATTCGAATCCGTTGTCAAAATTGAGCTAGAGTCATTTTTTGACCCAAATTGATCAATTTTTCCAACTTTTTCGAGGGTATCTCGGGAACGGAGGGTCGCCGCCAAATTCCAAAAGCGAATTCGAACTCAGCGTGAAGAATTGAGTAAGAAACACTCATGAAATCGAAATTTTTGATTTTCTCAAATTTTGAAAATTTCTCCATACTATACATCATGCATTTTTTGGGGCGAAAAAATTTTCGGAGAGCTACGGCGTCGGGCTCGTGCTAGTTATTCAATTTTTCGAGACGAATTCGAATCCGTTGTCAAAATTGAGCTAGAGTCATTTTTTGACCCAAATTGATCAATTTTTCCAACTTTTTCGAGGGTATCTCGAGAACGGAGGGTCGCCGCCAAATTCCAAAAGCGAATTCGAACTCAGCGTGAAGAATTGAGTAAGAAACACTCATGAAATCGAAATTTTTGATTTTCTCAAATTTTGAAAATTTCTCCATACTATACATCATGCATTTTTTGGGGCGAAAAAATTTTCGGAGAGCTACGGCGTCGGGGCTGGTGCTAGTTAGTCCATTTTTCGAGACGAATTCGAATCCGTTGTCAAAATTGAGCTAGAGTCATTTTTTCACCCAAATTGATCAATTTTTCCAACTTTTTCGAGGGTATCTCGGGAACGGAGGGTCGCCGCCAAATTCCAAAAGCGAATTCGAACTCAGCGTGAAGAATTGAGTAAGAAACACTCATGAAATCGAAATTTTTGATTTTCTCAAATTTTGAAAATTTCTCCATACTATACATCATGCATTTTTTGGGGCGAAAAATTTTCGGAGAGCTACGGCGTCGGGGCTCGTGCTAGTTAGTCAATTTTTCGAGACGAATTCGAATCCGTTGTCAAAATTGAGCTAGAGTCATTTTTTGACCCAAATTGATCAATTTTTCCAACTTTTTCGAGGGTATCTCGGGAACGGAGGGTCGCCGCCAAATTCCAAAAGCGAATTCGAACTCAGCGTGAAAAATTGAGTAAGAAACACTCATGAAATCGAAATTTTTGATCTTCTCAAATTTTGAAAATTTCTCCATACTATACATCATGCATTTTTTGGGCGAAAAAATTTTCGGAGAGCTACGGCGTCGGGGCTCGTGCTAGTTAGTCAATTTTTCGAGACGAATTCGAATCCGTTGTCAAAATTGAGCTAGAGTCATTTTTTGACCCAAATTGATCAATTTTTCCAACTTTTTCGAGGGTATCTCGGGAACGGAGGGTCGCCGCCAAATTCCAAAAGCGAATTCGAACTCAGCGTGAAAAATTGAGTAAGAAACACTCAAGAAATCGAAATTTTTGATCTTCTCAAATTTTGAAAATTTCTCCATACTATACATCATGCATATTTTGGGGCGAAAAATTTTCGAAGAGCTACGGCGTCGGGGCTGGTGCTAGTTATTCAATTTTTCGAGACGAATTCGAATCCGTTGTCAAAATTGAGCTAGAGTCATTTTTTGACCCAAATTGATCAATTTTTCCAACTTTTTCGAGGGTATCTCGGGAACGGAGGGTCGCCGCCAAATTCCAAAAGCGAATTCGAACTCAGCGTGAAAAATTGAGTAAGAAACACTCAAGAAATCGAAATTTTTGATTTTCTCAAATTTTGAAAATTTCTCCATACTATACATCATGCATTTTTTGGGGCGAAAAAATTTTCGAAGAGCTACGGCGTCGGGGCTGGTGCTAGTTATTCAATTTTTCGAGACGAATTCGAATCCGTTGTCAAAATTGAGCTAGAGTCATTTTTTGACCCAAATTGATCAATTTTTCCAACTTTTTCGAGGGTATCTCGGGAACGGAGGGTCGCCGCCAAATTCCAAAAGCGAATTCGAACTCAGCGTGAAGAATTGAGTAAGAAACACTCATGAAATCGAAATTTTTGATTTTCTCAAATTTTGAAAATTTCTCCATACTATACATCATGCATTTTTTGGGGCGAAAAAATTTTCGGAGAGCTACGGCGTCGGGGCTCGTGCTAGTTAGTCAATTTTTCGAGACGAATTCGAATCCGTTGTCAAAATTGAGCTAGAGTCATTTTTTGACCCAAATTGATCAATTTTTCCAACTTTTTCGAGGGTATCTCGGGAACGGAGGGTCGCCGCCAAATTCCAAAAGCGAATTCGAACTCAGCGTGAAGAATTGAGTAAGAAACACTCATGAAATCGAAATTTTTGATTCTCAAATTTTGAAAATTTCTCCATACTATACATCATGCATATTTTTGGGGCGAAAAAATTTTCGGAGAGCTACGGCGTCGGGGCTCGTGCTAGTTAGTCAATTTTTCGAGACGAATTCGAATCCGTTGTCAAAATTGAGCTAGAGTCATTTTTTGACCCAAATTGATCAATTTTTCCAACTTTTTCGAGGGTATCTCGGGAACGGAGGGTCGCCGCCAAATTCCAAAAGCGAATTCGAACTCAGCGTGAAGAATTGAGTAAGAAACACTCATGAAATCGAAATTTTTGATTTTCTCAAATTTTGAAAATTTCTCCATACTATACATCATGCATTTTTTGGGGCGAAAAAATTTTCGAAGAGCTACGGCGTCGGGGCTCGTGCTAGTTAGTCAATTTTTCGAGACGAATTCGAATCCGTTGTCAAAATTGAGCTAGAGTCATTTTTTGACCCAAATTGATCAATTTTTCCAACTTTTTCGAGGGTATCTCGGGAACGGAGGGTCGCCGCCAAATTCCAAAAGCGAATTCGAACTCAGCGTGAAGAATTGAGTAAGAAACACTCATGAAATCGAAATTTTTGATTTTCTCAAATTTTGAAAATTTCTCCATACTATACATCATGCATTTTTTGGGCGAAAAAATTTTCGAAGAGCTACGGCGTCGGGGCTCGTGCTAGTTAGTCAATTTTCGAGACGAATTCGAATCCGTTGTCAAAATTGAGCTAGAGTCATTTTTTGACCCAAATTGATCAATTTTTCCAACTTTTTCGAGGGTATCTCGGGAACGGAGGGTCGCCGCCAAATTCCAAAAGCGAATTAAATTCCAAAAGCGAATTCGAACTCAGCGTGAAAAATTGAGTAAGAAACACTCAAGAAATCGAAATTTTTGATCTTCTCAAATTTTGAAAATTTCTCCATACTACATCATGCATTTTTTGGGGCGAAAAAATTTTCGAAGAGCTACGGCGTCGGGGCTGGTGCTAGTTATTCAATTTTTCGAGACGAATTCGAATCCGTTGTCAAAATGAGCTAGAGTCATTTTTTGACCCAAATTGATCAATTTTTCCAACTTTTT
>JAJSSI010000317.1:0-24709 GCA_031841125.1 Acanthococcus lagerstroemiae
GAAATTTCCAATTTGGAAACAAATCTGGATTTGTCGCCCCATGAGGCAGTTCAACACAAAAATTCAGCAATTTCTACTGATAATGGGCGTAGCAATTAGAATTCAAAGGGTCAGCTGAATAATTAGTTCGCAGTTCAGAAGGGATGGAGGGGGTTAGGTGGCCGGAAATTTCTAATTTGGAAACGAATCTGGATTCCTAGTCCTATTACGCAGTTCCACACAAAAAATCAGCAATTTCTACCGATGATGGGCGTAGCAATTGGAATTCAAATGTCAGCTGTATAATTCCTTCGCAGTTCTGAAAGGTGGGAGGGGGTTGGGTGGCCGGAAATTTCCAATTTGGAAACGAATCCTGATTTTGAGCTGGATTACGACGTTCCACACAAAAAATCAGCAATTTCTGCCGATAATGGGCGTAGCAATTGGAATTCAAAGTGTCAGCTGAATGATTAGTTCGCAGTTCGGAAGGGAGGGAGGGGGTTGAGTGATCGGAAATTATCAATTTGGAAACGAATATGGATTTTCAGCTCCATGAAGAAGTTCCTTACAATAAATCAGCAATTTCTACTCATAATCGGCGTAGCAATTGGAATTCAAAGTGTCAGCTGAATAAATCTTCGCAGTTCTGAAAGGTGGGAGGGGATTAGGTGGCCGGAAATTTCCAATTTGGAAACGAATCTTGATTTGGAGCTGGATTACGAAGTTCCACACAAAAAATCAGCAATTTCTACCGATAATGGGCGTAGCAATTGGAATTCAAAGTGTCAGCTGAATAATTCCTTCGCAGTTCTGAAAGGTGGGAGGGGATTAGGTGGCCGGAAATTTCCAATTTGGAAACGAATCTTGATTTGGAGCTGGATTACGAAGTTCCACACAAAAAATCAGCAATTTCTACCGATAATGGGCGTAGCAATTGGAATTCAAAGTGTCAGCTGAATAATTCCTTCGCAGTTCTGAAAGGTGGGAGGGGATTAGGTGGCCGGAAATTTCCAATTTGGAAACGAATCTTGATTTGGAGCTGGATTACGAAGTTCCACACAAAAAATCAGCAATTTCTACTCATAATGGGCGTAGCAATTGGAATTCAAAGTGTCAGCTGAATAATTCCTTCGCAGTTCTGAAAGGTGGGAGGGGATTAGGTGGCCGGAAATTTCCAATTTGGAAACGAATCTTGATTTGGAGCTGGATTACGAAGTACCACACAAAAAATCAGCAATTTCTACCGATAATGGGCGTAGCAATTGGAATTCAAAGTGTCAGCTGAATGATTAGTTCGCAGTTCTGAAGGGAGGGACGGGTTAGGTGGCCGGAAATTTCCAATTTGGAAACAAATCTGATTTGTCGCCCCATGAGGCAGTTCACACAAAAATTCAGCAATTTCTACTGATAATGGGCGTAGCAATTAGAATTCAAAGTGTCAGCTGAATAATTAGTTCGCAGTTCAGAAGGGATGGAGGGGGTTAGGTGGCCGGAAATTTCTAATTTGGAAACGAATCTGGATTCTTAGTCCTATTATGCAGTTCCACACAAAAAATCAGCAATTCTACCCGATGATGGGCGTAGCAATTGGAATTCAAAGTGTCAGCTGAATGATTAGTTCGCAGTTCGGTAGGGAGGGAGGGGGTTGAGTGATCGGAAATTATCAATTTGGAAACGAATATGGATTTTCAGCTCCATGAAGAAGTTCCTTACAAGAAATCAGCAATTTCTACTCATAATCGGCGTAGCAATTGGAATTCAAAGTGTCAGCTGAATAATTCCTTCGCAGTTCTGAAAGGTGGGAGGGGATTAGGTGGCCGGAAATTTCCAATTTGGAAACGAATCTTGATTTGGAGCTGGATTACGAAGTTCCACACAAAAAATCAGCAATTTCTACCGATAATGGCGTAGCAATTGGAATTCAAAGTGTCAGCTGAATAATTAGTTCGCAGTTCAGAAGGGATGGAGGGGGTTAGGTGGCGGAAATTTCTAATTTGGAAACGAATCTGGATTCTTAGTCCTATTATGCAGTTCCACACAAAAAATCAGCAATTTCTACCGATGATGGGCGTAGCAATTGGAATTCAAAGTGTCAGCTGTATAATTCCTTCGCAGTTCTGAAAGGCGGGAGGGGGTTGGGTGGCCGGAAATTTCCAATTTGGAAACGAATCTTGATTTTGAGCGGGATTACGACGTTCCACACAAAAAATCAGCAATTTCTACCGATAATGGGCGTAGCAATTGGAATTCAAAGTGTCAGCTGAATGATTAGTTCGCAGTTCGGAAGGGAGGGAGGGGGTTGAGTGATCGGAAATTATCAATTTGGAAACGAATATGGATTTTCAGCTCCATGAAGAAGTTCCTTACAAAAATTCAGCAATTTCTACTCATAATCGGCGTAGCAATTGGAATTCAAAGTGTCAGCTGAATAATTCCTTCGCAGTTCTGAAAGGTTGGAGGGGATTAGGTGGCCGGAAATTTCCAATTTGGAAACGAATCTTGATTTGGAGCTGGATTACGAAGTTCCACACCAAAAATCAGCAATTTCTACCGATAATGGGCGTAGCAATTAGAATTCAAAGTGTCAGCTGAATAATTAGTTCGCAGTTCAGAAGGGATGGAGGGGGTTAGGTGGCCGGAAATTTCTAATTTTGAAACGAATCTGGATTCTTAGTCCTATTATGCAGTTCCACACCAAAAATCAGCAATTTCTACCGATGATGTGCGTAGCAATTGGAATTCAAAGTGTCAGCTGTATAATTCCTTCGCAGTTCTGAAAGGTGGGAGGGGGTTGGGTGGCCGGAAATTTCCAATTTGGAAACGAATCTTGATTTTGAGCTGGATTACGACGTTCCACACAAAAAATCAGCAATTTCTACCGATAATGGGCGTAGCAATTGGAATTCAAAGTGTCAGCTGAATGATTAGTTCGCAGGTCGGAAGGGAGGGAGGCGGTTGAGTGATCGGAAATTATCAATTTGGAAACGAATATGGATTTTCAGCTCCATGAAGAAGTTCCTTACAAAAATTCAGCAATTTCTACTCATAATCGGCGTAGCAATTGGAATTCAAAGTGTCAGCTGAATTATTCCTTCGCAGTTCTGAAAGGTGGGAGGGGATTAGGTGGCCGGAAATTTCCAATTTGGAAACGAATCTTGATTTGGAGCTGGATTACGAAGTTCCACACAAAAAATCAGCAATTTCTACCGATAATGGGCGTAGCAATTGGAATTCAAAGTGTCAGCTGAATAATTCCTTCGCAGTTCTGAAAGGTGGGAGGGGATTAGGTGGCCGGAAATTTCCAATTTGGAAACGAATCTTGATTTGGAGCTGGATTACGAAGTTCCACACAAAAAATCAGCAATTTCTACCGATAATGGCGTAGCAATTGGAATTCAAAGTGTCAGCTGAATAATTCCTTCGCAGTTCTGAAAGGTGGGAGGGGATTAGGTGGCCGGAAATTTCCAATTTGGAAACGAATCTTGATTTGGAGCTGGATTACGAAGTTCCACACAAAAAATCAGCAATTTCTACTCATAATGGGCGTAGCAATTGGAATTCAAAGTGTCAGCTGAATAATTCCTTCGCAGTTCTGAAAGGTGGGAGGGGATTAGGTGGCCGGAAATTTCCAATTTGGAAACGGATCTTGATTTGGAGCTGGATTACGAAGTACCACACAAAAAATCAGCAATTTCTACCGATAATGGGCGTAGCAATTGGAATTCAAAGTGTCAGCTGAATGATTAGTTCGCAGTTCTGAAGGGAGGGACGGGTTAGGTGGCCGGAAATTTCCAATTTGGAAACAAATCTGGATTTGTCGCCCCATGAGGCAGTTCAAAACAAAAATTCAGCAATTTCTACTGATAATGGGCGTAGCAATTAGAATTCAAAGTGTCAGCTGAATAATTAGTTCGCAGTTCAGAAGGGATGGAGGGGGTTAGGTGGCCGGAAATTTCTAATTTGGAAACGAATCTGGATTCTTAGTCCTATTATGCAGTTCCACACAAAAAATCAGCAATTTCTACCGATGATGGGCGTAGCAATTGGAATTCAAAGTGTCAGCTGAATGATTAGTTCGCAGTTCGGTAGGGAGGGAGGGGGTTGAGTGATCGGAAATTATCAATTTGGAAACGAATATGGATTTTCAGCTCCATGAAGAAGTTCCTTACAAAAAATCAGCAATTTCTACTCATAATCGGCGTAGCAATTGGAATTCAAAGTGTCAGCTGAATAATTCCTTCGCAGTTCTGAAAGGTGGGAGGGGATTAGGTGGCCGGAAATTTCCAATTTGGAAACGAATCTTGATTTGGAGCTGGATTACGAAGTTCCACACAAAAAATCAGCAATTTCTACCGATAATGGGCGTAGCAATTGGAATTCAAAGTGTCAGCTGAATAATTAGTTCGCAGTTCAGAAGGGATGCAGGGGGTTAGGTGGCCGGAAATTTCTAATTTGGAAACGAATCTGGATTCTTAGTCCTATTATGCAGTTCCACACAAAAAATCAGCAATTTCTACCGATGATGGGCGTAGCAATTGGAATTCAAAGTGTCAGCTGTATAATTCCTTCGCAGTTCTGAAAGGCGGGAGGGGGTTGGGTGGCCGGAAATTTCCAATTTGGAAACGAATCTTGATTTTGAGCGGGATTACGACGTTCCACACAAAAAATCAGCAATTTCTACCGATAATGGGCGTAGCAATTGGAATTCAAAGTGTCAGCTGAATGATTAGTTCGCAGTTCGGAAGGGAGGGAGGGGTTGAGTGATCGGAAATTATCAATTTGGAAACGAATATGGATTTTCAGCTCCATGAAGAAGTTCCTTACAAAAATTCAGCAATTTCTACTCATAATCGGCGTAGCAATTGGAATTCAAAGTGTCAGCTGAATAATTCCTTCGCAGTTCTGAAAGGTTGGAGGGGATTAGGTGGCCGGAAATTTCCAATTTGGAAACGAATCTTGATTTGGAGCTGGATTACGAAGTTCCACACCAAAAATCAGCAATTTCTACCGATAATGGGCGTAGCAATTGGAATTCAAAGTGTCAGCTGAATAATTAGTTCGCAGTTCAGAAGGGATGGAGGGGGTTAGGTGGCCGGAAATTTCTAATTTTGAAACGAATCTGGATTCTTAGTCCTATTATGCAGTTCCACACAAAAAATCAGCAATTTCTACCGATGATGTGCGTAGCAATTGGAATTCAAAGTGTCAGCTGAATAATTCCTTCGCAGTTCTGAAAGGTGGGAGGGGATTAGGTGGCCGGAAATTTCCAATTTGGAAACGAATCTTGATTTGGAGCTGGATTACGAAGTTCCACACAAAAAATCAGCAATTTCTACGATAATGGGCGTAGCAATTGGAATTCAAAGTGTCAGCTGAATAATTCCTTCGCAGTTCTGAAAGGTGGGAGGGGATTAGGTGGCCGGAAATTTCCAATTTGGAAACGAATCTTGATTTGGAGCTGGATTACGAAGTTCCACACAAAAAATCAGCAATTTCTACCGATAATGGGCGTAGCAATTGGAATTCAAAGTGTCAGCTGAATAATTCCTTCGCAGTTCTGAAAGGTGGGAGGGGATTAGGTGGCCGGAAATTTCCAATTTGGAAACGAATCTTGATTTTGAGCTGGATTACGAAGTTCCACACAAAAAATCAGCAATTTCTACTCATAATGGGCGTAGCAATTGGAATTCAAAGTGTCAGCTGAATGATTAGTTCGCAGTTCGGAAGGGAGGGAGGGGGTTGAGTGATCGGAAATTATCAATTTGGAAACGAATATGGATTTTCAGCTCCATGAAGAAGTTCCTTACAATAAATCAGCAATTTATACTCATAATCGGCGTAGCAATTGGAATTCAAAGTGTCAGCTGAATAATTCTTCGCAGTTCTGAAAGGTGGGAGGGGATTAGGTGGCCGGAAATTTCCAATTTGGAAACGAATCTTGATTTGGAGCTGGATTACGAAGTTCCACACAAAAAATCAGCAATTTCTACCGATAATGGGCGTAGCAATTGGAATTCAAAGTGTCAGCTGAATAATTCCTTCGCAGTTCTGAAAGGTGGGAGGGGATTAGGTGGCCGGAAATTTCCAATTTGGAAACGAATCTTGATTTGGAGCTGGATTACGAAGTTCCACACAAAAAATCAGCAATTTCTACCGATAATGGGCGTAGCAATTGGAATTCAAAGTGTCAGCTGAATAATTCCTTCGCAGTTCTGAAAGGTGGGAGGGGATTAGGTGGCCGGAAATTTCCAATTTGGAAACGAATCTTGATTTGGAGCTGGATTACGAAGTTCCACAGAAAAAATCAGCAATTTCTACCGATAATGGGCGTAGCAATTGGAATTCAAAGTGTGAGCTGAATGATTAGTTCGCAGTTCTGAAGGGAGGGATGGGGTTAGGTGGCCGGAAATTTCCAATTTGGAAACAAATCTGGATTTGTCGCCCCATGAGGCAGTTCAACACAAAAATTCAGCAATTTCTACTGATAATGGGCGTAGCAATTAGAATTCAAAGTGTCAGCTGAATAATTAGTTCGCAGTTCAGAAGGGATGGAGGGGGTTAGGTGGCCGGAAATTTCTAATTTGGAAACGAATCTGGATTCTTAGTCCTATTACGCAGTTCCACACAAAAAATCAGCAATTTCTACCGATGATGGGCGTAGCAATTGGAATTCAAAATGTCAGCTGTATAATTCCTTCGCAGCTCTGAAAGGTGGGAGGGGTTGGGTGGCCGGAAATTTCCATTTGGAAACGAATCTTGATTTTGAGCTGGATTACGACGTTCCACACAAAAAATCAGCAATTTCTGCCGATAATGGGCGTAGCAATTGGAATTCAAAGTGTCAGCTGAATGATTAGTTCGCAGTTCGGAAGGGAGGGAGGGGGTTGAGTGATCGGAAATTATCAATTTGGAAACGAATATGGATTTTCAGCTCCATGAAGAAGTTCCTTACAAAAAATCAGCAATTTCTACTCATAATCGGCGTAGCAATTGGAATTCAAAGTGTCAGCTGAATAAATCTTCGCAGTTCTGAAAGGTGGGAGGGGATTAGGTGGCCGGAAATTTCCAATTTGGAAACGAATCTTGATTTGGAGCTGGATTACGAAGTTCCACACAAAAAATCAGCAATTTCTACCGATAATGGGCGTAGCAATTGGAATTCAAAGTGTCAGCTGAATAATTCCTTCGCAGTTCTGAAAGGTGGGAGGGGATTAGGTGGCCGGAAATTTCCAATTTGGAAACGAATCTTGATTTGGAGCTGGATTACGAAGTTCCACACAAAAAATCAGCAATTTCTACCGATAATGGGCGTAGCAATTGGAATTCAAAGTGTCAGCTGAATAATTCCTTCGCAGTTCTGAAAGGTGGGAGGGGATTAGGTGGCCGGAAATTTCCAATTTGGAAACGAATCTTGATTTGGAGCTGGATTACGAAGTTCCACACAAAAAATCAGCAATTTCTACTCATAATGGGCGTAGCAATTGGAATTCAAAGTGTCAGCTGAATAATTCCTTCGCAGTTCTGAAAGGTGGGAGGGGATTAGGTGGCCGGAAATTTCCAATTTGGAAACGGATCTTGATTTGGAGCTGGATTACGAAGTACCACACAAAAAATCAGCAATTTCTACCGATAATGGGCGTAGCAATTGGAATTCAAAGTGTCAGCTGAATGATTAGTTCGCAGTTCTGAAGGGAGGGACGGGGTTAGGTGGCCGGAAATTTCCAATTTGGAAACAAATCTGGATTTGTCGCCCCATGAGGCAGTTCAACACAAAAATTCAGCAATTTCTACTGATAATGGGCGTAGCAATTAGAATTCAAAGTGTCAGCTGAATAATTAGTTCGCAGTTCAGAAGGGATGGAGGGGGTTAGGTGGCCGGAAATTTCTAATTTGGAAACGAATCTGGATTCTTAGTCCTATTATGCAGTTCCACACAAAAAATCAGCAATTTCTACCGATGATGGGCGTAGCAATTGGAATTCAAAGTGTCAGCTGAATGATTAGTTCGCAGTTCGGTAGGGAGGGAGGGGGTTGAGTGATCGGAAATTATCAATTTGGAAACGAATATGGATTTTCAGCTCCATGAAGAAGTTCCTGACAAGAAATCAGCAATTTCTACTCATAATCGGCGTAGCAATTGGAATTCAAAGTGTCAGCTGAATAATTCCTTCGCAGTTCTGAAAGGTGGGAGGGGATTAGGTGGCCGGAAATTTCCAATTTGGAAACGGATCTTGATTTGGAGCTGGATTATGAAGTACCACACAAAAAATCAGCAATTTCTACCGATAATGGGCGTAGCAATTGGAGTTCAAAGTGTCAGCTGAATGATTAGTTCGCAGTTCTGAAGGGTGGGAGGGGGTTAGGTAGCCGAAAATTTCCAATTTGGAAACAAATCTGGATTTGTCGCCCCATGAGGCAGTTCAACACAAAAATTCAGCAATTTCTACTGATAATGGGCGTAGCAATTAGAATTCAAAGTGTCAGCTGAATAATTAGTTCGCAGTTCAGAAGGGATGGAGGGGGTTAGGTGGCCGGAAATTTCTAATTTGGAAACGAATCTGGATTCTTAGTCCTATTATGCAGTTCCACACAAAAAATCAGCAATTTCTACCGATGATGGGCGTAGCAATTGGAATTCAAAGTGTCAGCTGAATGATTAGTTCGCAGTTCTGAAGGGTGGGAGGGGGTTAGGTAGCCGGAAATTTCAAATTTGGAAACAAATCTGGATTTGTCGCCCCATGAGGCAATTCAACACAAAAATTCAGCAATTTCTACTGATAATGGGCGTAGCAATTAGAATTCAAATTGTCAGCTGAACTATTAGTTCGCAGTTCAGAAGGAAGGGAGAGGGTTAAATGACCGAAAATCTTCAATTTGGAAACGAATCTAGATTTTTAGCATGATGACGAAGTTCCACAGAAAAAATCAGCAATTTCTACTGACAATGGGGGTAGCCATTGGAATTCAAAGTGTCAGCTGAATAATTCCTTCGCAGTTCTGAAAGGTGGGAGGGGATTAGGTGGCCGGAAATTTCCAATTTGGAAGCGGATCTTGATTTGGAGCTGGATTACGAAGTACCACACAAAAAATCAGCAATTTCTACTGATAATGGGCGTAGCAATTGGAGTTCAAAGTGTCAGCTGAATGATTAGTTCGCAGTTCTGAAGGGCGGGAGGGGGTTAGGTAGCCGGAAATTTCCAATTTGGAAACAAATCTGGATTTGTCGCCCCATGAGGCAGTTCAACACAAAAATTCAGCAATTTCTACTGATAATGGGCGTAGCAATTAGAATTCAAATTGTCAGCTGAACTATTAGTTCGCAGTTCAGAAGGAAGGGAGAGGGTTAAATGACCGAAAATCTTCAATTTGGAAACGAATCTGGATTTTTAGCATGATGACGAAGTTCCACAGAAAAAATCAGCAATTTCTACTGATAATGGGGTAGCAATTAGAATTCAAAGTGTCAGCTGAATAATAAGTTCGCAGTTCAGAAGGGATGGAGGGGGTTAGGTGGCCGGAAATTTCTAATTTGGAAACGAATCTGGATTCTTAGTCCTATTATGCAGTTCCACACAAAAAATCAGCAATTTCTACCGATGATGGGCGTAGCAATTGGAATTCAAAGTGTCAGCTGTATAATTCCCTCGCAGTTCTGAAAGGTGGGAGGGGTTGGGTGGCCGGAAATTTCCAATTTGGAAACGAATCTTGATTTTGAGCTGGATTACGACGTTCCACACAAAAAATCAGCAATTTCTACCGATAATGGGCGTAGCAATTGGAATTCAAAGTGTCAGCTGAATGATTAGTTCGCAGTTCGGAAGGGAGGGAGGGGGTTGAGTGATCGGAAATTATCAATTTGGAAACGAATATGGATTTTCAGCTCCATGAAGAAGTTCCTTACAAAAATTCAGCAATTTCTACTCATAATCGGCGTAGCAATTGGAATTCAAAGTGTCAGCTGAATAATTCCTTCGCAGTTCTGAAAGGTGGGAGGGGATTAGGTGGCCGGAAATTTCCAATTTGGAAACGAATCTTGATTTGGAGCTGGATTACGAAGTTCCACACAAAAAATCAGCAATTTCTACCGATAATGGGCGTAGCAATTGGAATTCAAAGTGTCAGCTGAATAATTCCTTCGCAGTTCTGAAAGGTGGGAGAGGATTAGGTGGCCGGAAATTTCCAATTTGGAAACGAATCTTGATTTTGCGCTGGATTACGAAGTTCCACACAAAAAATCAGCAATTTCTACTCATAATGGGCGTAGCAATTGGAATTCAAAGTGTCAGCTGAATAATTCCTTCGCAGTTCTGAAAGGTGGGAGGGGATTAGGTGGCCGGAAATTTCCAATTTGGAAACGAATCTTGATTTGGAGCTGGATTACGAAGTTCCACACAAAAAATCAGCAATTTCTACCGATAATGGGCGTAGCAATTGGAATTCAAAGTGTCAGCTGAATGATTAGTTCGCAGTTCTGAAGGGAGGGACGGGGTTAGGTTGCCGGAAATTTCCAATTTGGAAACAAATCTGGATTTGTCGCCCGATGAGGCAGGTCAACACAAAAATTCAGCAATTTCTACTGATAATGGGCTAGCAATTAAAATCCAAAGTGTCAGCTGAATAATTAGTTCGCAGTTCAGAGGGGATGGAGGGGGTTAGGTGGCCGGAAATTTCTAATTTGGAAACGAATCTGGATTCTTAGTCCTATTATGCAGTTCCACACAAAAAATCAGCAATTTCTACCGATGATGGGCGTAGCAATTGGAATTCAAAGTGTCAGCTGTATAATTCCTTCGCAGTTCTGAAAGGTGGGAGAGGGTGAGTGATCGGAAATTATCAATTTGGAAACGAATATGGATTTTCAGCTCCATGAAGAAGTTCCTTACAAAAATTCAGCAATTTCTACTCATAATCGGCGTAGCAATTGGAATTCAAAGTGTCAGCTGAATGATTAGTTCGCAGTTCGGAAGGGAGGGAGGGGGTTGAGTGATCGGAAATTATCAATTTGGAAACGAATATGGATTTTCAGCTCCATGAAGAAGTTCCACACAAAAAATCAGCAATTTCTACCGATAATGGGCGTAGCAATTGGAATTCAAAGTGTCAGCTGAATAATTCCTTCGCAGTTCTGAAAGGTGGGAGGGGATTAGGTGGCCGGAAATTTCCAATTTGGAAACGAATCTTGATTTGGAGCTGGATTACGAAGTTCCACACAAAAAATCAGCAATTTCTACTCATAATGGGCGTAGCAATTGGAATTCAAAGTGTCAGCTGAATAATTCCTTCGCAGTTCTGAAAGGTGGGAGGGGATTAGGTGGCCGGAAATTTCCAATTTGGAAACGAATCTTGATTTGGAGCTGGATTACGAAGTACCACACAAAAAATCAGCAATTTCTACCGATAATGGGCGTAGCAATTGGAATTCAAAGTGTCAGCTGAATGATTAGTTCGCAGTTCTGAAGGGAGGGACGGGGTTAGGTGGCCGGAAATTTCCAATTTGGAAACAAATCTGGATTTGTCGCCCCATGAGGCAGTTCAACACAAAAATTCAGCAATTTCTACTGATAATGGGCGTAGCAATTAGAATTCAAAGTGTCAGCTGAATAATTAGTTCGCAGTTCAGAAGGGATGGAGGGGGTTAGGTGGCCGGAAATTTCTAATTTGGAAACGAATCTGGATTCTTAGTCCTATTATGCAGTTCCACACAAAAAATCAGCAATTTCTACCGATGATGGGCGTAGCAATTGGAATTCAAAGTGTCAGCTGAATGATTAGTTCGCAGTTCGGTAGGGAGGGAGGGGGTGAGTGATCGGAAATTATCAATTTGGAAACGAATATGGATTTTCAGCTCCATGAAGAAGTTCCTTACAAGAAATCAGCAATTTCTACTCATAATCGGCGTAGCAATTGGAATTCAAAGTGTCAGCTGAATAATTCCTTCGCAGTTCTGAAAGGTGGGAGGGGATTAGGTGGCCGGAAATTTCCAATTTGGAAACGGATCTTGATTTGGAGCTGGATTAGGAAGTACCACACAAAAAATCAGCAATTTCTACCGATAATGGGCGTAGCAATTGGAGTTCAAAGTGTCAGCTGAATGATTAGTTCGCAGGTCTGAATGGTGGGAGGGGGTTAGGTAGCCGAAAATTTCCAATTTGGAAACAAATCTGGATTTGTCGCCCCATGAGGCAGTTCAACACAAAAATTCAGCAATTTCTACTGATAATGGGCGTAGCAATTAGAATTCAAAGTGTCAGCTGAATAATTAGTTCGCAGTTCAGAAGGGATGGAGGGGGTTAGGTGGCCGGAAATTTCTAATTTGGAAACGAATCTGGATTCTTAGTCCTATTATGCAGTTCCACACAAAAAATCAGCAATTTCTACCGATGATGGGCGTAGCAATTGGAATTCAAAGTGTCAGCTGAATGATTAGTTCGCAGTTCTGAAGGGTGGGAGGGGGTTAGGTAGCCGGAAATTTCAAATTTGGAAACAAATCTGGATTTGTCGCCCCATGAGGCAATTCAACACAAAAATTCAGCAATTTCTACTGATAATGGGCGTAGCAATTAGAATTCAAATTGTCAGCTGAACTATTAGTTCGCAGTTCAGAAGGAAGGGAGAGGGTTAAATGACCGAAAATCTTCAATTTGGAAACGAATCTAGATTTTTAGCATGATGACGAAGTTCCACAGAAAAAATCAGCAATTTCTACTGACAATGGGGGTAGCAATTGGAATTCAAAGTGTCAGCTGAATAATTCCTTCGCAGTTCTGAAAGGTGGGAGGGGATTAGGTGGCCGGAAATTTCCAATTTGGAAGCGGATCTTGATTTGGAGCTGGATTACGAAGTACCACACAAAAAATCAGCAATTTCTACTGATAATGGGCGTAGCAATTGGAGTTCAAAGTGTCAGCTGAATGATTAGTTCGCAGTTCTGAAGGGCGGGAGGGGGTTAGGTAGCCGGAAATTTCCAATTTGGAAACAAATCTGGATTTGTCGCCCCATGAGGCAGTTCAACACAAAAATTCAGCAATTTCTACTGATAATGGGCGTAGCAATTAGAATTCAAATTGTCAGCTGAACTATTAGTTCGCAGTTCAGAAGGAAGGGAGAGGGTTAAATGACCGAAAATCTTCAATTTGGAAACGAATCTGGATTTTTAGCATGATGACGAAGTTCCACAGAAAAAATCAGCAATTTCTACTGATAATGGGGGTAGCAATTAGAATTCAAAGTGTCAGCTGAATAATAAGTTCGCAGTTCAGAAGGGATGGAGGGGGTTAGGTGGCCGGAAATTTCTAATTTGGAAACGAATCTGGATTCTTAGTCCTATTATGCAGTTCCACACAAAAAATCAGCAATTTCTACCGATGATGGGCGTAGCAATTGGAATTCAAAGTGTCAGCTGTATAATTCCCTCGCAGTTCTGAAAGGTGGGAGGGGGTTGGGTGGCCGGAAATTTCCAATTTGGAAACGAATCTTGATTTTGAGCTGGATTACGACGTTCCACACAAAAAATCAGCAATTTCTACCGATAATGGGCGTAGCAATTGGAATTCAAAGTTTCAGCTGAATGATTAGTTCGCAGTTCGGAAGGGAGGGAGGGGGTTGAGTGATCGGAAATTATCAATTTGGAGACGAATATGGATTTTCAGCTCCATGAAGAAGTTCTTTACAAAAATTCAGCAATTTCTACTCATAATCGGCGTAGCAATTGGAATTCAAAGTGTCAGCTGAATAATTCCTTCGCAGTTCTGAAAGGTGGGAGGGGATTAGGTGGCCGGAAATTTCCAATTTGGAAACGAATCTTGATTTGGAGCTGGATTACGAAGTTCCACACAAAAAATCAGCAATTTCTACCGATAATGGGCGTAGCAATTGGAATTCAAAGTGTCAGCTGAATAATTCCTTCGCAGTTCTGAAAGGTGGGAGAGGATTAGGTGGCCGGAAATTTCCAATTTGGAAACGAATCTTGATTTTGCGCTGGATTACGAAGTTCCACACAAAAAATCAGCAATTTCTACTCATAATGGGCGTAGCAATTGGAATTCAAAGTGTCAGCTGAATAATTCCTTCGCAGTTCTGAAAGGTGGGAGGGGATTAGGTGGCCGGAAATTTCCAATTTGGATACGAATCTTGATTTGGAGCTGGATTACGAAGTTCCACACAAAAAATCAGCAATTTCTACCGATAATGGGCGTAGCAATTGGAATTCAAAGTGTCAGCTGAATGATTAGTTCGCAGTTCTGAAGGGAGGGACGGGGTTAGGTTGCCGGAAATTTCCAATTTGGAAACAAATCTGGATTTGTCGCCCGATGAGGCAGGTCAACACAAAAATTCAGCAATTTCTACTGATAATGGGCCTAGCAATTAAAATCCAAAGTGTCAGCTGAATAATTAGTTCGCAGTTCAGAGGGGATGGAGGGGGTTAGGTGGCCGGAAATTTCTAATTTGGAAACGAATCTGGATTCTTAGTCCTATTATGCAGTTCCACACAAAAAATCAGCAATTTCTACCGATGATGGGCGTAGCAATTGGAATTCAAAGTGTCAGCTGTATAATTCCTTCGCAGTTCTGAAAGGTGGGAGAGGGTTGAGTGATCGGAAATTATCAATTTGGAAACGAATATGGATTTTCAGCTCCATGAAGAAGTTCCTTACAAAAATTCAGCAATTTCTACTCATAATCGGCGTAGCAATTGGAATTCAAAGTGTCAGCTGAATGATTAGTTCGCAGTTCGGAAGGGAGGGAGGGGGTTGAGTGATCGGAAATTATCAATTTGGAAACGAATATGGATTTTCAGCTCCATGAAGAAGTTCCAAACAAAAAATCAGCAATTTCTACCGATAATGGGCGTAGCAATTGGAATTCAAAGTGTCAGCTGAATAATTCCTTCGCAGTTCTGAAAGGTGGGAGGGGATTAGGTGGCCGGAAATTTCCAATTTGGAAACGAATCTTGATTTGGAGCTGGATTACGAAGTTCCACACAAAAAATCAGCAATTTCTACTCATAATGGGCGTAGCAATTGGAATTCAAAGTGTCAGCTGAATAATTCCTTCGCAGTTCTGAAAGGTGGGAGGGGATTAGGTGGCCGGAAATTTCCAATTTGGAAACGAATCTTGATTTGGAGCTGGATTACGAAGTACCACACAAAAAATCAGCAATTTCTACCGATAATGGGCGTAGCAATTGGAATTCAAAGTGTCAGCTGAATGATTAGTTCGCAGTTCTGAAGGGAGGGACGGGGTTAGGTGGCCGGAAATTTCCAATTTGGAAACAAATCTGGATTTGTCGCCCCATGAGGCAGTTCAACACAAAAATTCAGCAATTTCTACTGATAATGGGCGTAGCAATTAGAATTCAAAGTGTCAGCTGAATAATTAGTTCGCAGTTCAGAAGGGATGGAGGGGGTTAGGTGGCCGGAAATTTCTAATTTGGAAACGAATCTGGATTCTTAGTCCTATTATGCAGTTCCACACAAAAAATCAGCAATTTCTACCGATGATGGGCGTAGCAATTGGAATTCAAAGTGTCAGCTGAATGATTAGTTCGCAGTTCGGTAGGGAGGGAGGGGGTTGAGTGATCGGAAATTATCAATTTGGAAACGAATATGGATTTTCAGCTCCATGAAGAAGTTCCTTACAAGAAATCAGCAATTTCTACTCATAATCGGCGTAGCAATTGGAATTCAAAGTGTCAGCTGAATAATTCCTTCGCAGTTCTGAAAGGTGGGAGGGGATTAGGTGGCCGGAAATTTCCAATTTGGAAACGGATCTTGATTTGGAGCTGGATTAGGAAGTACCACACAAAAAATCAGCAATTTCTACCGATAATGGGCGTAGCAATTGGAGTTCAAAGTGTCAGCTGAATGATTAGTTCGCAGTTCTGAAGGGTGGGAGGGGTTAGGTAGCCGAAAATTTCCAATTTGGAAACAAATCTGGATTTGTCGCCCCATGAGGCAGTTCAACACAAAAATTCAGCAATTTCTACTGATAATGGGCGTAGCAATTAGAATTCAAAGTGTCAGCTGAATAATTAGTTCGCAGTTCAGAAGGGATGGAGGGGGTTAGGTGGCCGGAAATTTCTAATTTGGAAACGAATCTGGATTCTTAGTCCTATTATGCAGTTCCACACAAAAAATCAGCAATTTCTACCGATGATGGGCGTAGCAATTGGAATTCAAAGTGTCAGCTGAATGATTAGTTCGCAGTTCTGAAGGGTGGGAGGGGGTTAGGTAGCCGGAAATTTCAAATTTGGAAACAAATCTGGATTTGTCGCCCCATGAGGCAATTCAACACAAAAATTCAGCAATTTCTACTGATAATGGGCGTAGCAATTAGAATTCAAATTGTCAGCTGAACTATTAGTTCGCAGTTCAGAAGGAAGGGAGAGGGTTAAATGACCGAAAATCTTCAATTTGGAAACGAATCTAGATTTTTAGCATGATGACGAAGTTCCACAGAAAAAATCAGCAATTTCTACTGACAATGGGGTAGCAATTGGAATTCAAAGTGTCAGCTGAATAATTCCTTCGCAGTTCTGAAAGGTGGGAGGGGATTAGGTGGCCGGAAATTTCCAATTTGGAAGCGGATCTTGATTTGGAGCTGGATTACGAAGTACCACACAAAAAATCAGCAATTTCTACTGATAATGGGCGTAGCAATTGGAGTTCAAAGTGTCAGCTGAATGATTAGTTCGCAGTTCTGAAGGGCGGGAGGGGGTTAGGTAGCCGGAAATTTCCAATTTGGAAACAAATCTGGATTTGTCGCCCCATGAGGCAGTTCAACACAAAAATTCAGCAATTTCTACTGATAATGGGCGTAGCAATTAGAATTCAAATTGTCAGCTGAACTATTAGTTCGCAGTTCAGAAGGAAGGGAGAGGGTTAAATGACCGAAAATCTTCAATTTGGAAACGAATCTGGATTTTTAGCATGATGACGAAGTTCCACAGAAAAAATCAGCAATTTCTACTGATAATGGGGGTAGCAATTAGAATTCAAAGTGTCAGCTGAATAATAAGTTCGCAGTTCAGAAGGGATGGAGGGGGTTAGGTGGCCGGAAATTTCTAATTTGGAAACGAATCTGGATTCTTAGTCCTATTATGCAGTTCCACACAAAAAATCAGCAATTTCTACCGATGATGGGCGTAGCAATTGGAATTCAAAGTGTCAGCTGTATAATTCCCTCGCAGTTCTGAAAGGTGGGAGGGGGTTGGGTGGCCGGAAATTTCCAATTTGGAAACGAATCTTGATTTTGAGCTGGATTACGACGTTCCACACAAAAAATCAGCAATTTCTACCGATAATGGGCGTAGCAATTGGAATTCAAAGTGTCAGCTGAATGATTAGTTCGCAGTTCGGAAGGGAGGGAGGGGTTGAGTGATCGGAAATTATCAATTTGGAGACGAATATGGATTTTCAGCTCCATGAAGAAGTTCTTTACAAAAATTCAGCAATTTCTACTCATAATCGGCGTAGCAATTGGAATTCAAAGTGTCAGCTGAATAATTCCTTCGCAGTTCTGAAAGGTGGGAGGGGATTAGGTGGCCGGAAATTTCCAATTTGGAAACGAATCTTGATTTGGAGCTGGATTACGAAGTTCCACACAAAAAATCAGCAATTTCTACCGATAATGGGCGTAGCAATTGGAATTCAAAGTGTCAGCTGAATAATTCCTTCGCAGTTCTGAAAGGTGGGAGAGGATTAGGTGGCCGGAAATTTCCAATTTGGAAACGAATCTTGATTTTGCGCTGGATTACGAAGTTCCACACAAAAAATCAGCAATTTCTACTCATAATGGGCGTAGCAATTGGAATTCAAAGTGTCAGCTGAATAATTCCTTCGCAGTTCTGAAAGGTGGGAGGGGATTAGGTGGCCGGAAATTTCCAATTTGGAAACGAATCTTGATTTGGAGCTGGATTACGAAGTTCCACACAAAAAATCAGCAATTTCTACCGATAATGGGCGTAGCAATTGGAATTCAAAGTGTCAGCTGAATGATTAGTTCGCAGTTCTGAAGGGAGGGACGGGGTTAGGTTGCCGGAAATTTCCAATTTGGAAACAAATCTGGATTTGTCGCCCGATGAGGCAGGTCAACACTAAAATTCAGCAATTTCTACTGATAATGGGCCTAGCAATTAAAATCCAAAGTGTCAGCTGAATAATTAGTTCGCAGTTCAGAGGGGATGGAGGGGGTTAGGTGGCCGGAAATTTCTAATTTGGAAACGAATCTGGATTCTTAGTCCTATTATGCAGTTCCACACAAAAAATCAGCAATTTCTACCGATGATGGGCGTAGCAATTGGAATTCAAAGTGTCAGCTGTATAATTCCTTCGCAGTTCTGAAAGGTGGGAGAGGGTTGAGTGATCGGAAATTATCAATTTGGAAACGAATATGGATTTTCAGCTCCATGAAGAAGTTCCTTACAAAAATTCAGCAATTTCTACTCATAATCGGCGTAGCAATTGGAATTCAAAGTGTCAGCTGAATGATTAGTTCGCAGTTCGGAAGGGAGGGAGGGGGTTGAGTGATCGGAAATTATCAATTTGGAAACGAATATGGATTTTCAGCTCCATGAAGAAGTTCCAAACAAAAAATCAGCAATTTCTACCGATAATGGGCGTAGCAATTGGAATTCAAAGTGTCAGCTGAATAATTCCTTCGCAGTTCTGAAAGGTGGGAGGGGATTAGGTGGCCGGAAATTTCCAATTTGGAAACGAATCTTGATTTGGAGCTGGATTACGAAGTTCCACACAAAAAATCAGCAATTTCTACTCATAATGGGCGTAGCAATTGGAATTCAAAGTGTCAGCTGAATAATTCCTTCGCAGTTCTGAAAGGTGGGAGGGGATTAGGTGGCCGGAAATTTCCAATTTGGAAACGAATCTTGATTTGGAGCTGGATTACGAAGTTCCACACAAAAATCAGCAATTTCTACCGATAATGGGTGTAGCAATTGGAATTCAAAGTGTCAGCTGAATAATTCCTTCGCAGTTCTGAAAGGTGGGGAGGGGATTAGGTGGCCGGAAATTTCCAATTTGGAAACGAATCTTGATTTGGAGCTGGATTACGAAGTTCCACACAAAAAATCAGCAATTTCTACCGATAATGGGCGTAGCAATTGGAATTCAAAGTGTCAGCTGAATAATTCCTTCGCAGTTCTGAAAGGTGGGAGGGGATTAGGTGGCCGGAAATTTCCAATTTGGAAACGAATCTTGATTTGGAGCTGGATTACGAAGTTCCACACAAAAAATCAGCAATTTCTACTCATAATGGGCGTAGCAATTGGAATTCAAAGTGTCAGCTGAATAATTCCTTCGCAGTTCTGAATGGTGGGAGGGGATTAGGTGGCCGGAAATTTCCAATTTGGAAACGAATCCTGATTTGGAGCTGGATTACGAAGTTCCACACAAAAAATCAGCATTTTCTACCGATAATGGGCGTAGCAATTGGAACTCAAAGTGTCAGCTGAATAATTAGTTCGCAGTTCGGAAGGGAGGGAGGGGGTTGAGTGATCGGAAATTATCAATTTGGAAACGAATATGGATTTTCAGCTCCATGAAGAAGTTCCTTACAAAAAATCAGCAATTTCTACTCATAATGGTCGTAGCAATTGGAATTCAAATTGTCCGCTGACCTATTACTTCGCAGTTCAGAAGGGAGGGAGGGGGTTTTGTGCCCGGAAATTTCCAATCTGGAAACGAATCTTAATTTTTAGCATGATGACGAGGTTCCACACAAAAAATCAGCAATTTCTACCGATAATGGGTGTAGTAATTAGAATTCAAAGTGTCAGCTGAATAATTAGTTCGCAGTTCAGAAGAGATGGAGGGGGTTAGGTGGCCGGAAATTTCTAATTTGGAAACGAATCTGGATTCTTAGTCCTATTATGCAGTTCCACACAAAAAATCAGCAATTTCTACCGATGATGGGCGTAGCAATTGGAATTCAAAGTGTCAGCTGTATAATTCCTTCGCAGTTCTGAAAGGTGGGAAGGGGTTGAGTGATCGGAAATTATCAATTTGGAAACGAATATGGATTTTCAGCTCCATGAAGAAGTTCCTTACAAAAATTCAGCAATTTCTACTCATAATCGGCGTAGCAATTGGAATTCAAAGTGTCAGCTGAATGATTAGTTCGCAGTTCGGAAGGGAGGGAGGGGGTTGAGTGATCGGAAATTATCAATTTGGAAACGAATATGGATTTTCAGCTCCATGAAGAAGTTCCACACAAAAAATCAGCAATTTCTACCGATAATGGGCGTAGCAATTGGAATTCAAAGTGTCAGCTGAATAATTCCTTCGCAGTTCTGAAAGGTGGGAGGGGATTAGGTGGCCGGAAATTTCCAATTTGGAAACGAATCTTGATTTGGAGCTGGATTACGAAGTTCCACACAAAAAATCAGCAATTTCTACCGATAATGGGCGTAGCAATTGGAATTCAAAGTGTCAGCTGAATAATTCCTTCGCAGTTCTGAAAGGTGGGAGGGGATTAGGTGGCCGGAAATTTCCAATTTGGAAACGAATCTTGATTTGGAGCTGGATTACGAAGTTCCACACAAAAAATCAGCAATTTCTATCGATAATGGGCGTAGCAATTGGAATACAAAGTGTCAGCTGAATAATTCCTACGCAGTTCTGAAAGGTGGAAGGGGATTAGGTGGCCGGAAATTTCCAATTTGGAAACAAATCTGGATTTGCCGCCCCATGAGGCAGTTCAACACAAAAATTCAGCAATTTCTACTGATAATGGGCGTAGCAATAAGAATTCAAAGCGTCAGCTGAACTATTAGTTCGCAGTTCTGATGGGTGGGAGGGGGTTAGGTGGCCGGAAATTTCCAATTTGGAAACCAATCTTGATTTTTACTTGGATGACGAGGTTCCACACAAAAAATCAGCAATTTCTACCGATAATGGGCGTAGCAATTGGAACTCAAAGTGTCAGCTGAATAATTAGTTCGCAGTTCGGAAGGGAGGAAGGGGGTTGAGTGATCGGAAATTATCAATTTGGAAACGAATATGGATTTTCAGCTCCATGAAGAAGTTCCTTACAAAAAATCAGCAATTTCTACTCATAATGGTCGTAGCAATTGGAATTCAAATTGTCCGCTGACCTATTACTTCGCAGTTCAGAAGGGAGGGAGGGGGTTGTGTGCCCGGAAATTTCCAATCTGGAAACGAATCTTAATTTTTAGCATGATGACGAGGTTCCACACAAAAAATCAGCAATTTCTACCGATAATGGGTGTAGTAATTAGAATTCAAAGTGTCAGCTGAATAATTAGTTCGCAGTTCAGAAGAGATGGAGGGGGTTAGGTGGCCGGAAATTTCTAATTTGGAAACGAATCTGGATTCTTAGTCCTATTATGCAGTTCCACACAAATAATCAGCAATTTCTACCGATAATGAGCGTAGCAATTGGAATGCAAAGTGTCAGCTGAACTATTAGTTCGCAGTTCAGAAGGAAGGGAGAGGGTTAAGTGACCGGAAATTCTCAATTTGGAAACGGGTCGGAATTCCTCACCCCATGAGGCAGTTCAGCACAAGAAATCAGCAAATTCTAGCAATAATGGGTGTAGCAATTGGAATTCAAAGTGTCATTTGAACCACTCGTTCCCAGTTCAGAAGGGACGGAGGGGGTTAGGTAGCCGGAAATATCCAATTTGGAAACGAATCTTAATTTCTACCCAGATGACGACGTTCCACACAAAAAGTCAGCAATTTCTGCTGATAATGGGTGTAGCAATTGGAATTCAAAATGTCAGCTGAACTATTAGTGCGCAGCTCAGGATGGTGGGAGGGGGTCAAGTGACCGGAAATTTTCAATTTGGAAACGAATATGGATTTTTAGTCCTATTACGCAGTTCCACACAAAAAATCAGCAATCTCTATCGATAATGGGCGTAGCAATTGGCATTCAAATTGTAAGCTGAATGATTAGTTCGCAATTCTGAAGGGAGGGAGGGGATTAGGTGGCCGGAAATTTCCAATTTGGAAACGAATCTTGATGTCTAGCTGGATGACGAAGTTTCACACAATACATCAGCAATTTCTACCAATAATGGGCGTAGCAATTGGAATTCAAAGTGTCAGCTGAATTATTAGTTCGCAGTTCAGAAGGAAGGGAGGGGGTTAAGTGACCGGAAATTTTCAATTTGGAAACAAATCTGGATTCCTCACCCCATGAGGCAGTTCAACACAGAAAATCAGCAATTTCTACTGATAATGGGCGTAGCAATTAGAATTCAGAGTTTCAGCTGAATAATTAGTTCGCAGTTCTGAAGGGAGGGAGGGGGTTGGGTGGCCGGAAATTTCCAATTTGGAAACGAATCTTGATTTTTAGCCCTTTTACGCAGTTCCACAAAAAAAAAAATCAGCAATTTCTACTGATAATTCCTGCCTTAACAATTGAATTGTCTTCGGACTGCTCTGGTGACTGACCTACCAAGACGCAGGCAATGTGTGGCGCCTCGGGCGGTCTGCACTTGGTGGGTTGTGATATCATTGAAATATTGAAGTAATCTTCGAGTATTTTTATTTCTCTGGTGAAAGCGTACGAACGGTCAAGATATGCCCCACCTAAAAAATAAGTCACACTTGAGTTGAAAATATATAAAAATAGTTTCTTATTCATGTTATGGTTGAATGGTAGCTTCAAAATTTACTATTTTCTTGACTAGTTGATGGCGTCTCATGTTTCGTGTTAGATGGTGCCTCATGTTTCGTGCTTGATAGCGTATTTCCTTGTCCCAGTTGATTGCATGTTCTTTCTACACTTATAGGGGAACTTGGCAACACAGGGGGACAAGGTGAGCTGGAACAAATGAAAGACAATTTTAATCTTTAGTTTATTTTCAGTAAAGTGCAACACACACTTCCATTGAGATAAATAGCTTTTGTCAGTTGCTTACACAGGAACTGAATCACTTTACGGTATCGTGTTCCACTTCTTCGATTCTCAATGAAGTCCGTTGACAAGAAATGTGAGCTGCATAAACGTATGTGATCCAAATTGATATCCACACATTTTTCCACCCCGCAAACTTCAATTTTGTTCGTCCTTGGGAAATCTAAAACAATGAACTATTCAATACAGTTTGTCTCAATTCATGAAATAGTTTCTTCACGTTGACAATAACTGCGACTGCGTAGGATACTGATAATCATTTTTATCATTGATCGGAATAACGTTATTTGATGTAAATTCGTCGAAACAGAACACAGACCTGTGATATGAACGAACTCTATTGTCAGGAAGGTTTGCCGTAGGACCACAAATAAAACACCATACATTTCGTTCACTCTGTTGTCTCCCAGGAATATCCGCTACAATCCTGGCAATCATAAGTGAGAACTATATTTTTAGTATCATATTTTCTTATGTTCCACAAGTAAAAGATGGAGCTCGTAAAATAAACTCACATTGGTTCCAGAAAAGAAGTTGGCATGGCATCATGTTTCAGTCGGGGTATCTTTAATTGACTTCCATCTGGGTTTATAAAACTACCAGCATCAAAGTGTTGACAGCAAATAGTAGCATTTGAGTGAATTGGGCTGTTCAGACAACAAACTTCTAACCATCTATTTCTCCTCTCTTCATTCTTCGGAAACCTATAAATTATAATTACGTGACCACATTTTATTCGTAGCTTAAAACATATAAACATAGAGTTATTCAGAAAACCGACGACGAAACAGTGTGAAAATCTAGTCCTGAAGCAAAATTTTAAAATATATTAGGACTTACCTGAAGTACGATAACGAAGTATCTGAATTCAGACATACAACGCACAGACGTCTTCCTTTTTCACTCATGATTGTGGTAGAAAAATTACTTTTTCAATGAAGAGTTCAGATAATGTAGAACAAAAGAAAGTACGTAACTTCAAGTTGCCGAAAACCTTTAACTGTAGTTTATAGTTTCTTCATGCAGCTGAATGCACCAGCTGTGATATTAGGAGTTGTATTTTACTTATTTGTAGCCATAGCATACGTGCGAAGTGATAAATAACTAAATAAAAGACAAATTTTGCTTGAATTTTACTGCAAAAACATAAGGTCCCTTTTCCATAATAAACCTTATGTAGGTGGGACCTTATCTATTTTCAACTTTTCTGTACTTCGAAAAATTAGATTTTCTTGCCCCTTCAAACAGTGATATATGCAAATTATGATACCTAGATGTTCGTGACATGTCTGTGGGCTGTGGCGCTCCGATTTACACCGCGTCCCACCTGATCAGCTTCCGCATCAAAGATTGCCTAGTAAAAATACATGATAAAAAAAAGTTCGCTCTACCGCGCCACCTATGGGCTAAAGGGGGAGTGAGACCCTATGGGCCGTTATCGGGGGACTCCGTACTACACGTCTATGCAGGTCCCGTTCGGATCCGCCATGTCACCTCTGGCGGGATAATGATTAGAGAAGACCTTGTTGTGATTTCTGGTTATCAGTTTGTTCTGTATCCTAGATCATAACGTTGTAATGAGAGTTCGTCGCATAACTTCATAGAGTAATTTTAGTATTATTTTTGAAGCAAAACGGTACAATTGTGTGAAGTTTCAGCTTGTTTTCTTTTTTTGGATCCGTCATCATGAATTCGCACACATGTTTCGTGTGTGGTTATTGGTGAAACTGAAGTATTTCAGGTATTTCTTGAAGCTGCAAAAATGAGCACTACATTGGCAGGATTTTTTTCAAATATAGGTAGTCGCATAGTATTAGGCTCTTATACC
>JAJSSI010000318.1:0-24486 GCA_031841125.1 Acanthococcus lagerstroemiae
GAAAAACTGCTAGTTAAAAAATCCCTGTCACCTCCTCTCTTATGCGAAACCCGCTTTTAGTTCTCAGATTTCCCGGGGCGCCCTAAAAAGCCAGTCCCTGCGTGCCTCTAAACTTTGCGTCAGGTTTATTTGCTTTCACTCAAAATTTAATCTTCTTCAATTGTGGCCTGCCTTGCAATTTAAAGATGAATGTGATGGTTATCTGAAAACTTGACGTTTCTTGATTCATTTTCAATTGTATTTATTTGTTTACATTTTTATGTTTGCAGGTATGAGGAAGCAGAGTTCAAAAAGATATCTATGACGATGTGCGTGTTTTTCGTTGTTTTTTTTTTTTTTAAATGAAGTGCAGTCATTGGTAATTTTTTCGGGTTCGGTGCGTTGTATTTTCGTAATTTTCATAGTGCGTATTTTCGCGATTTTCAGTGCGTATTTTCGCGATTTTCGGTGTGTCATTTCGCGATTTTCAGTTCGTATTTTCGCGATATTTAGTGCGTATTTCGCGATTTAAAATTTTTGATTTTGCGTCGTGTTTGCGTACGTTCTTGGAAGTGTTCCAGTCGGTGAGTCTCCGTTTGAATTTTTACAGTAGTACCCTTCATGCGGTTAGATTATTTAATATTCTTGAATCTGGAGGCGTGAGATTTTGGTGTGTGATGTGCTGAAGAATTCCTGGCAGGTGTGTAAGATGATGAACAGCTAGTGTTGTCTTCGTTGACAGTGTGTTTTGATTGTTTACATTTTTGCTGGAATCTGGTGTTGTGATTTATATTTGTTATAGTTGGTTGTTTGTATTTGCGTTGGAATTTGGTGACGTTATTTAAGTTTGCTTTTTGGTTTTTTTGTGACGAGAATTGTTGAGTGGTATCTGACAACCTACTTACAGACATTCTGAAAGGTAAGTGGCTGAGACAATAAATTACTGGTTGATAGTTATACATTATTTAAGAGTTAATGACCTACATTTACTAGGTACCTATTTTGTTGTTCAATGCTTTTAATATTTCAGATGGTTATGTGTCTGCGGTGATTTATAGCATGCGAGCACTGTACAAAAGTGCTTGTGTGAATAATCATTACTACATTTGGTGAACCAATTTGGGGTGTAAAGCCACTGGATAGACTTCATTTTGGTGGGAGGGAAGTGGTGCACTAGCAGCTAGTATATTATGTATCGTACAAATACCTACTTGCACAGCCCCTTCTGGCGGATCCAGGGGCTTTAGAAATATGGTATCCACCACTTTTGACCAACTTAATGATGTTAAATTCAAAATTATTATAACCAACTGTACCCAGTATTGATGGTACCCATAATGAACGTTGCTTGAGTAGTACTCGGTCAAGTCTACTAGCAGATGATCTTGTCGATTTCAATAAGTGAGAATCACGAAACCTAACATACGAGTAAGAATAGGTAATATTACGAATTATAATAATTCGTAGGATGAAGGGGAAGTACCGACACAGGGTCGGTGAAGCACCACCAAAACTTGGTCATAGTTTATTTCTAGATTAATTATGATAATGCTTATTCTACGGCTTCAGTTGGTAGACGAGTTTTCACCAAGTAGGGTGCTATTTGCGGTAGGAGCGGTTCCAATTGCAGGCCAATGATGCCCCACTGACACTTAGTTGTAGTTCACTTGTACCTATATTATATTTACCATAGTACTTAGGTAATATACAAGCTGGGGACCATAAATGTGTTTTCAGCTGCAAGAATAGAATTTGTAGGATGAAGGGTACCAGTATTGGGTTACTGATGCCCCACTGATATTTAGTCGTAGGTTAATTTAATATTATTTCGGATAATCATTTCTCGGCTTGGGGCCGTGGATGTGTTTTCATCCACAAGCATGGTATTTGTGGGCGGAAGGGTACTGAGATCAGGCCGCTGATGCCCCACTGAAGCCTCTAGTTGTACTATTTTACTTCTAGAATTTACGTTAGTTTGTACAAATTTTTTTTAAGCCTTGGACTCTAGATGAGATGTCCTCAACCACTTTGCTGTTTGCGCCGTAAGAGGTACCAAATCTAGGACGATGATGCCCCACCATAACTGAGTCCTAGTCACCATTTAGATTTACGTTAATTTTTTATTTTCCGCATCCGATGGTGTTTATTGGATGCAGGATATCAGTACAGGGCCAATGATGCCCCACTGATATGTAGTCGTAGGTTACTTTAAGATTATGTCTGGGAATGATTTCTCAGCTTGGGGCCGAGGATGTGTTTTCATCTACACGGATGGTCCTTGTTGGAGGTAGGGTACTAAAAATCAGGCCGATGATGGCCTAGCTGAAGCTTAGTTGTATTTTACTCATAGAATTATTGTAAATTTTATATTTAAGCCGGGACTCTGGATGAGATGTCCCCAGCCAACCATTTTTATTTTGCTGTTTGTGCCACAAGGGGTACCAAAAATCTAGGACGATGATGCCCCACTAAAACTGAGTCCTAGTTACCATCTAGATTGACTGCCACTACCAAGACTTATTTGTGGTTTGTTTCTTGCTTGTTTACCTTGTCTCTTATGTTTCAGCTCGACACCGTAGATGGGCTATGTCCTTGTGTTCCGTGGGTCGTATTTTTGTAATTTTCTGTGCGTGATTTTGCGATTTTAAGTGCGTTTTTTCCCCTCGCAATTCGTAGTGCGTAATTTCGCGATTTTCAAGTTCATATTTTTGCGATCTTCAGTGTGTCATGTCTCAGTTTTTCGTTCGTATTTTCGCGATATTCAGTGCGTATTTTCGCGATTTTCAGTGCGTATTTTCGCGATTTTCAGTGTGTCATTTCGCGATTACCTATCAGTTCGTATTTTCGCGATATTTAGTGCGTATTTCGCGATTTAAAATTTTTGATTTTGCGTCGTGTTTGCGTACGTTCTTGGAAGTGTTCCAGTCGGTGAGTCTCTGTTTGAATTTTTACAGTAGTACCCTTCATGCGGTTAGATTATTTAATATTCTTGAATCTGGAGGCGTGAGATTTTGGTGTGTGATGTGCTGAAGAATTCCTGGCAGGTGTGTAAGATGATGAACAGCTAGTGTTGTCTTAGTTGACAGTGTGTTTTGATTGTTTACATTTTTGCTGGAATCTGGTGTTGTGATTTATATTTGTTATAGTTGGTTGTTTGTATTTGCGTTGGAATTTGGTGACGTTATTTAAGTTTGCTTTTTGGTTTTTTTGTGACGTGAATTGTTGAGTGGTATCTGACAACCTACTTACAGACATTCTGAAAGGTAAGTGGCTGAGACAATAAATTACTGGTTGATAGTTATACATTATTTAAGAGTTAATGACCTACATTTACTAGGTACCTATTTTGTTGTTCAATGCTTTTAATATTTCAGATGGTTATGTGTCTGCGGTGATTTATAGCATGCGAGCACTGTACAAAAGTGCTTGTGTGAATAATCATTACTACATTTGGTGAACCAATTTGGGGTGTAAGGCCACTGGATAGACTTCATTTTGGTGGGAGGGAAGTGGTGCACTAGCAGCTAGTATATTATGTATCGTACAAATACCTACTTGCACAGCCCCTTCTGGCGGATCCAGGGGCTTTAGAAATATGGTATCCACCACTTTTGACCAACTTAATGATGTTAAATTCAAAATTATTATAACCAACTGTACCCAGTATTGATGGTACCCATAATGAACGTTGCTTGAGTAGTACTCGGTCAAGTCTACTAGCAGATGATCTTGTCGATTTCAATAAGTGAGAATCACGAAACCTAACATACGAGTAAGAATAGGTAATATTACGAATTATAATAATTCGTAGGATGAAGGGGAAGTACCGACACAGGGTCGGTGAAGCACCACCAAAACTTGGTCATAGTTTATTTCTAGATTAATTATGATAATGCTTATTCTACGGCTTCAGTTGGTAGACGAGTTTTCACCAAGTATGGTGCTATTTGCGGTAGGAGCGGTTCCAATTGCAGGCCAATGATGCCCCACTGACACTTAGTTGTAGTTCACTTGTACCTATATTATATTTACCATAGTACTTAGGTAATATACAAGCTGGGGACCATAAATGTGTTTTCAGCTGCAAGAATAGAATTTGTAGGATGAAGGGTACCAGTATTGGGTTACTGATGCCCCACTGATATTTAGTCGTAGGTTAATTTAATATTATTTCGGATAATCATTTCTCGGCTTGGGGCCGTGGATGTGTTTTCATCCACAAGCATGGTATTTGTGGGCGGAAGGGTACTGAGATCAGGCCGCTGATGCCCCACTGAAGCCTCTAGTTGTACTATTTTACTTCTAGAATTTACGTTAGTTTGTACAAATTTTTTTTAAGCCTTGGACTCTAGATGAGATGTCCTCAACCACTTTGCTGTTTGCGCCGTAAGAGGTACCAAATCTAGGACGATGATGCCCCACCATAACTGAGTCCTAGTCACCATTTAGATTTACGTTAATTTTTTATTTTCCGCATCCGATGGTGTTTATTGGATGCAGGATATCAGTACAGGGCCAATGATGCCCCACTGATATGTAGTCGTAGGTTACTTTAAGATTATGTCTGGGAATGATTTCTCAGCTTGGGGCCGAGGATGTGTTTTCATCTACACGGATGGTCCTTGTTGGAGGTAGGGTACTAAAAATCAGGCCGATGATGGCCTAGCTGAAGCTTAGTTGTATTTTACTCATAGAATTATTGTAAATTTTATATTTAAGCCGGGACTCTGGATGAGATGTCCCCAGCCAACCATTTTTATTTTGCTGTTTGTGCCACAAGGGGTACCAAAAATCTAGGACGATGATGCCCCACTAAAACTGAGTCCTAGTTACCATCTAGATTGACTGCCACTACCAAGACTTATTTGTGGTTTGTTTCTTGCTTGTTTACCTTGTCTCTTATGTTTCAGCTCGACACCGTAGATGGGCTATGTCCTTGTGTTCCGTGGGTCGTATTTTTGTAATTTTCTGTGCGTGATTTTGCGATTTTAAGTGCGTTTTTTCCCCTCGCAATTCGTAGTGCGTAATTTCGCGATTTTCAAGTTCATATTTTTGCGATCTTCAGTGTGTCATGTCTCAGTTTTTCGTTCGTATTTTCGCGATATTCAGTGCGTATTTTCGCGATTTTCAGTGCGTATTTTCGCGATTTTCAGTGTGTCATTTCGCGATTACCTATCAGTTCGTATTTTCGCGATATTTAGTGCGTATTTCGCGATTTAAAATTTTTGATTTTGCGTCGTGTTTGCGTACGTTCTTGGAAGTGTTCCAGTCGGTGAGTCTCTGTTTGAATTTTTACAGTAGTACCCTTCATGCGGTTAGATTATTTAATATTCTTGAATCTGGAGGCGTGAGATTTTGGTGTGTGATGTGCTGAAGAATTCCTGGCAGGTGTGTAAGATGATGAACAGCTAGTGTTGTCTTAGTTGACAGTGTGTTTTGATTGTTTACATTTTTGCTGGAATCTGGTGTTGTGATTTATATTTGTTATAGTTGGTTGTTTGTATTTGCGTTGGAATTTGGTGACGTTATTTAAGTTTGCTTTTTGGTTTTTTTGTGACGTGAATTGTTGAGTGGTATCTGACAACCTACTTACAGACATTCTGAAAGGTAAGTGGCTGAGACAATAAATTACTGGTTGATAGTTATACATTATTTAAGAGTTAATGACCTACATTTACTAGGTACCTATTTTGTTGTTCAATGCTTTTAATATTTCAGATGGTTATGTGTCTGCGGTGATTTATAGCATGCGAGCACTGTACAAAAGTGCTTGTGTGAATAATCATTACTACATTTGGTGAACCAATTTGGGGTGTAAGGCCACTGGATAGACTTCATTTTGGTGGGAGGGAAGTGGTGCACTAGCAGCTAGTATATTATGTATCGTACAAATACCTACTTGCACAGCCCCTTCTGGCGGATCCAGGGGCTTTAGAAATATGGTATCCACCACTTTTGACCAACTTAATGATGTTAAATTCAAAATTATTATAACCAACTGTACCCAGTATTGATGGTACCCATAATGAACGTTGCTTGAGTAGTACTCGGTCAAGTCTACTAGCAGATGATCTTGTCGATTTCAATAAGTGAGAATCACGAAACCTAACATACGAGTAAGAATAGGTAATATTACGAATTATAATAATTCGTAGGATGAAGGGGAAGTACCGACACAGGGTCGGTGAAGCACCACCAAAACTTGGTCATAGTTTATTTCTAGATTAATTATGATAATGCTTATTCTACGGCTTCAGTTGGTAGACGAGTTTTCACCAAGTAGGGTGCTATTTGCGGTAGGAGCGGTTCCAATTGCAGGCCAATGATGCCCCACTGACACTTAGTTGTAGTTCACTTGTACCTATATTATATTTACCATAGTACTTAGGTAATATACAAGCTGGGGACCATAAATGTGTTTTCAGCTGCAAGAATAGAATTTGTAGGATGAAGGGTACCAGTATTGGGTTACTGATGCCCCACTGATATTTAGTCGTAGGTTAATTTAATATTATTTCGGATAATCATTTCTCGGCTTGGGGCCGTGGATGTGTTTTCATCCACAAGCATGGTATTTGTGGGCGGAAGGGTACTGAGATCAGGCCGCTGATGCCCCACTGAAGCCTCTAGTTGTACTATTTTACTTCTAGAATTTACGTTAGTTTGTACAAATTTTTTTAAAGCCTTGGACTCTAGATGAGATGTCCTCAACCACTTTGCTGTTTGCGCCGTAAGAGGTACCAAATCTAGGACGATGATGCCCCACCATAACTGAGTCCTAGTCACCATTTAGATTTACGTTAATTTTTTATTTTCCGCATCCGATGGTGTTTATTGGATGCAGGATATCAGTACAGGGCCAATGATGCCCCACTGATATGTAGTCGTAGGTTACTTTAAGATTATGTCTGGGAATGATTTCTCAGCTTGGGGCCGAGGATGTGTTTTCATCTACACGGATGGTCCTTGTTGGAGGTAGGGTACTAAAAATCAGGCCGATGATGGCCTAGCTGAAGCTTAGTTGTATTTTACTCATAGAATTATTGTAAATTTTATATTTAAGCCGGGGACTCTGGATGAGATGTCCCCAGCCAACCATTTTTATTTTGCTGTTTGTGCCACAAGGGGTACCAAAAATCTAGGACGATGATGCCCCACTAAAACTGAGTCCTAGTTACCATCTAGATTGACTGCCACTACCAAGACTTATTTGTGGTTTGTTTCTTGCTTGTTTACCTTGTCTCTTATGTTTCAGCTCGACACCGTAGATGGGCTATGTCCTTGTGTTCCGTGGGTCGTATTTTTGTAATTTTCTGTGCGTGATTTTGCGATTTTAAGTGCGTTTTTTCCCCTCGCAATTCGTAGTGCGTAATTTCGCGATTTTCAAGTTCATATTTTTGCGATCTTCAGTGTGTCATGTCTCAGTTTTTCGTTCGTATTTTCGCGATATTCAGTGCGTATTTTCGCGATTTTCAGTGCGTATTTTCGCGATTTTCAGTGTGTCATTTCGCGATTACCTATCAGTTCGTATTTTCGCGATATTTAGTGCGTATTTCGCGATTTAAAATTTTTGATTTTGCGTCGTGTTTGCGTACGTTCTTGGAAGTGTTCCAGTCGGTGAGTCTCTGTTTGAATTTTTACAGTAGTACCCTTCATGCGGTTAGATTATTTAATATTCTTGAATCTGGAGGCGTGAGATTTTGGTGTGTGATGTGCTGAAGAATTCCTGGCAGGTGTGTAAGATGATGAACAGCTAGTGTTGTCTTAGTTGACAGTGTGTTTTGATTGTTTACATTTTTGCTGGAATCTGGTGTTGTGATTTATATTTGTTATAGTTGGTTGTTTGTATTTGCGTTGGAATTTGGTGACGTTATTTAAGTTTGCTTTTTGGTTTTTTTGTGACGTGAATTGTTGAGTGGTATCTGACAACCTACTTACAGACATTCTGAAAGGTAAGTGGCTGAGACAATAAATTACTGGTTGATAGTTATACATTATTTAAGAGTTAATGACCTACATTTACTAGGTACCTATTTTGTTGTTCAATGCTTTTAATATTTCAGATGGTTATGTGTCTGCGGTGATTTATAGCATGCGAGCACTGTACAAAAGTGCTTGTGTGAATAATCATTACTACATTTGGTGAACCAATTTGGGGTGTAAGGCCACTGGATAGACTTCATTTTGGTGGGAGGGAAGTGGTGCACTAGCAGCTAGTATATTATGTATCGTACAAATACCTACTTGCACAGCCCCTTCTGGCGGATCCAGGGGCTTTAGAAATATGGTATCCACCACTTTTGACCAACTTAATGATGTTAAATTCAAAATTATTATAACCAACTGTACCCAGTATTGATGGTACCCATAATGAACGTTGCTTGAGTAGTACTCGGTCAAGTCTACTAGCAGATGATCTTGTCGATTTCAATAAGTGAGAATCACGAAACCTAACATACGAGTAAGAATAGGTAATATTACGAATTATAATAATTCGTAGGATGAAGGGGAAGTACCGACACAGGGTCGGTGAAGCACCACCAAAACTTGGTCATAGTTTATTTCTAGATTAATTATGATAATGCTTATTCTACGGCTTCAGTTGGTAGACGAGTTTTCACCAAGTAGGGTGCTATTTGCGGTAGGAGCGGTTCCAATTGCAGGCCAATGATGCCCCACTGACACTTAGTTGTAGTTCACTTGTACCTATATTATATTTACCATAGTACTTAGGTAATATACAAGCTGGGGACCATAAATGTGTTTTCAGCTGCAAGAATAGAATTTGTAGGATGAAGGGTACCAGTATTGGGTTACTGATGCCCCACTGATATTTAGTCGTAGGTTAATTTAATATTATTTCGGATAATCATTTCTCGGCTTGGGGCCGTGGATGTGTTTTCATCCACAAGCATGGTATTTGTGGGCGGAAGGGTACTGAGATCAGGCCGCTGATGCCCCACTGAAGCCTCTAGTTGTACTATTTTACTTCTAGAATTTACGTTAGTTTGTACAAATTTTTTTTAAGCCTTGGACTCTAGATGAGATGTCCTCAACCACTTTGCTGTTTGCGCCGTAAGAGGTACCAAATCTAGGACGATGATGCCCCACCATAACTGAGTCCTAGTCACCATTTAGATTTACGTTAATTTTTTATTTTCCGCATCCGATGGTGTTTATTGGATGCAGGATATCAGTACAGGGCCAATGATGCCCCACTGATATGTAGTCGTAGGTTACTTTAAGATTATGTCTGGGAATGATTTCTCAGCTTGGGGCCGAGGATGTGTTTTCATCTACACGGATGGTCCTTGTTGGAGGTAGGGTACTAAAAATCAGGCCGATGATGGCCTAGCTGAAGCTTAGTTGTATTTTACTCATAGAATTATTGTAAATTTTATATTTAAGCCGGGGACTCTGGATGAGATGTCCCCAGCCAACCATTTTTATTTTGCTGTTTGTGCCACAAGGGGTACCAAAAATCTAGGACGATGATGCCCCACTAAAACTGAGTCCTAGTTACCATCTAGATTGACTGCCACTACCAAGACTTATTTGTGGTTTGTTTCTTGCTTGTTTACCTTGTCTCTTATGTTTCAGCTCGACACCGTAGATGGGCTATGTCCTTGTGTTCCGTGGGTCGTATTTTTGTAATTTTCTGTGCGTGATTTTGCGATTTTAAGTGCGTTTTTTCCCCTCGCAATTCGTAGTGCGTAATTTCGCGATTTTCAAGTTCATATTTTTGCGATCTTCAGTGTGTCATGTCTCAGTTTTTCGTTCGTATTTTCGCGATATTCAGTGCGTATTTTCGCGATTTTCAGTGCGTATTTTCGCGATTTTCAGTGTGTCATTTCGCGATTACCTATCAGTTCGTATTTTCGCGATATTTAGTGCGTATTTCGCGATTTAAAATTTTTGATTTTGCGTCGTGTTTGCGTACGTTCTTGGAAGTGTTCCAGTCGGTGAGTCTCTGTTTGAATTTTTACAGTAGTACCCTTCATGCGGTTAGATTATTTAATATTCTTGAATCTGGAGGCGTGAGATTTTGGTGTGTGATGTGCTGAAGAATTCCTGGCAGGTGTGTAAGATGATGAACAGCTAGTGTTGTCTTAGTTGACAGTGTGTTTTGATTGTTTACATTTTTGCTGGAATCTGGTGTTGTGATTTATATTTGTTATAGTTGGTTGTTTGTATTTGCGTTGGAATTTGGTGACGTTATTTAAGTTTGCTTTTTGGTTTTTTTGTGACGTGAATTGTTGAGTGGTATCTGACAACCTACTTACAGACATTCTGAAAGGTAAGTGGCTGAGACAATAAATTACTGGTTGATAGTTATACATTATTTAAGAGTTAATGACCTACATTTACTAGGTACCTATTTTGTTGTTCAATGCTTTTAATATTTCAGATGGTTATGTGTCTGCGGTGATTTATAGCATGCGAGCACTGTACAAAAGTGCTTGTGTGAATAATCATTACTACATTTGGTGAACCAATTTGGGGTGTAAGGCCACTGGATAGACTTCATTTTGGTGGGAGGGAAGTGGTGCACTAGCAGCTAGTATATTATGTATCGTACAAATACCTACTTGCACAGCCCCTTCTGGCGGATCCAGGGGCTTTAGAAATATGGTATCCACCACTTTTGACCAACTTAATGATGTTAAATTCAAAATTATTATAACCAACTGTACCCAGTATTGATGGTACCCATAATGAACGTTGCTTGAGTAGTACTCGGTCAAGTCTACTAGCAGATGATCTTGTCGATTTCAATAAGTGAGAATCACGAAACCTAACATACGAGTAAGAATAGGTAATATTACGAATTATAATAATTCGTAGGATGAAGGGGAAGTACCGACACAGGGTCGGTGAAGCACCACCAAAACTTGGTCATAGTTTATTTCTAGATTAATTATGATAATGCTTATTCTACGGCTTCAGTTGGTAGACGAGTTTTCACCAAGTATGGTGCTATTTGCGGTAGGAGCGGTTCCAATTGCAGGCCAATGATGCCCCACTGACACTTAGTTGTAGTTCACTTGTACCTATATTATATTTACCATAGTACTTAGGTAATATACAAGCTGGGGACCATAAATGTGTTTTCAGCTGCAAGAATAGAATTTGTAGGATGAAGGGTACCAGTATTGGGTTACTGATGCCCCACTGATATTTAGTCGTAGGTTAATTTAATATTATTTCGGATAATCATTTCTCGGCTTGGGGCCGTGGATGTGTTTTCATCCACAAGCATGGTATTTGTGGGCGGAAGGGTACTGAGATCAGGCCGCTGATGCCCCACTGAAGCCTCTAGTTGTACTATTTTACTTCTAGAATTTACGTTAGTTTGTACAAATTTTTTTTAAGCCTTGGACTCTAGATGAGATGTCCTCAACCACTTTGCTGTTTGCGCCGTAAGAGGTACCAAATCTAGGACGATGATGCCCCACCATAACTGAGTCCTAGTCACCATTTAGATTTACGTTAATTTTTTATTTTCCGCATCCGATGGTGTTTATTGGATGCAGGATATCAGTACAGGGCCAATGATGCCCCACTGATATGTAGTCGTAGGTTACTTTAAGATTATGTCTGGGAATGATTTCTCAGCTTGGGGCCGAGGATGTGTTTTCATCTACACGGATGGTCCTTGTTGGAGGTAGGGTACTAAAAATCAGGCCGATGATGGCCTAGCTGAAGCTTAGTTGTATTTTACTCATAGAATTATTGTAAATTTTATATTTAAGCCGGGGACTCTGGATGAGATGTCCCCAGCCAACCATTTTTATTTTGCTGTTTGTGCCACAAGGGGTACCAAAAATCTAGGACGATGATGCCCCACTAAAACTGAGTCCTAGTTACCATCTAGATTGACTGCCACTACCAAGACTTATTTGTGGTTTGTTTCTTGCTTGTTTACCTTGTCTCTTATGTTTCAGCTCGACACCGTAGATGGGCTATGTCCTTGTGTTCCGTGGGTCGTATTTTTGTAATTTTCTGTGCGTGATTTTGCGATTTTAAGTGCGTTTTTTCCCCTCGCAATTCGTAGTGCGTAATTTCGCGATTTTCAAGTTCATATTTTTGCGATCTTCAGTGTGTCATGTCTCAGTTTTTCGTTCGTATTTTCGCGATATTCAGTGCGTATTTTCGCGATTTTCAGTGCGTATTTTCGCGATTTTCAGTGTGTCATTTCGCGATTACCTATCAGTTCGTATTTTCGCGATATTTAGTGCGTATTTCGCGATTTAAAATTTTTGATTTTGCGTCGTGTTTGCGTACGTTCTTGGAAGTGTTCCAGTCGGTGAGTCTCTGTTTGAATTTTTACAGTAGTACCCTTCATGCGGTTAGATTATTTAATATTCTTGAATCTGGAGGCGTGAGATTTTGGTGTGTGATGTGCTGAAGAATTCCTGGCAGGTGTGTAAGATGATGAACAGCTAGTGTTGTCTTAGTTGACAGTGTGTTTTGATTGTTTACATTTTTGCTGGAATCTGGTGTTGTGATTTATATTTGTTATAGTTGGTTGTTTGTATTTGCGTTGGAATTTGGTGACGTTATTTAAGTTTGCTTTTTGGTTTTTTTGTGACGTGAATTGTTGAGTGGTATCTGACAACCTACTTACAGACATTCTGAAAGGTAAGTGGCTGAGACAATAAATTACTGGTTGATAGTTATACATTATTTAAGAGTTAATGACCTACATTTACTAGGTACCTATTTTGTTGTTCAATGCTTTTAATATTTCAGATGGTTATGTGTCTGCGGTGATTTATAGCATGCGAGCACTGTACAAAAGTGCTTGTGTGAATAATCATTACTACATTTGGTGAACCAATTTGGGGTGTAAGGCCACTGGATAGACTTCATTTTGGTGGGAGGGAAGTGGTGCACTAGCAGCTAGTATATTATGTATCGTACAAATACCTACTTGCACAGCCCCTTCTGGCGGATCCAGGGGCTTTAGAAATATGGTATCCACCACTTTTGACCAACTTAATGATGTTAAATTCAAAATTATTATAACCAACTGTACCCAGTATTGATGGTACCCATAATGAACGTTGCTTGAGTAGTACTCGGTCAAGTCTACTAGCAGATGATCTTGTCGATTTCAATAAGTGAGAATCACGAAACCTAACATACGAGTAAGAATAGGTAATATTACGAATTATAATAATTCGTAGGATGAAGGGGAAGTACCGACACAGGGTCGGTGAAGCACCACCAAAACTTGGTCATAGTTTATTTCTAGATTAATTATGATAATGCTTATTCTACGGCTTCAGTTGGTAGACGAGTTTTCACCAAGTATGGTGCTATTTGCGGTAGGAGCGGTTCCAATTGCAGGCCAATGATGCCCCACTGACACTTAGTTGTAGTTCACTTGTACCTATATTATATTTACCATAGTACTTAGGTAATATACAAGCTGGGGACCATAAATGTGTTTTCAGCTGCAAGAATAGAATTTGTAGGATGAAGGGTACCAGTATTGGGTTACTGATGCCCCACTGATATTTAGTCGTAGGTTAATTTAATATTATTTCGGATAATCATTTCTCGGCTTGGGGCCGTGGATGTGTTTTCATCCACAAGCATGGTATTTGTGGGCGGAAGGGTACTGAGATCAGGCCGCTGATGCCCCACTGAAGCCTCTAGTTGTACTATTTTACTTCTAGAATTTACGTTAGTTTGTACAAATTTTTTTTAAGCCTTGGACTCTAGATGAGATGTCCTCAACCACTTTGCTGTTTGCGCCGTAAGAGGTACCAAATCTAGGACGATGATGCCCCACCATAACTGAGTCCTAGTCACCATTTAGATTTACGTTAATTTTTTATTTTCCGCATCCGATGGTGTTTATTGGATGCAGGATATCAGTACAGGGCCAATGATGCCCCACTGATATGTAGTCGTAGGTTACTTTAAGATTATGTCTGGGAATGATTTCTCAGCTTGGGGCCGAGGATGTGTTTTCATCTACACGGATGGTCCTTGTTGGAGGTAGGGTACTAAAAATCAGGCCGATGATGGCCTAGCTGAAGCTTAGTTGTATTTTACTCATAGAATTATTGTAAATTTTATATTTAAGCCGGGGACTCTGGATGAGATGTCCCCAGCCAACCATTTTTATTTTGCTGTTTGTGCCACAAGGGGTACCAAAAATCTAGGACGATGATGCCCCACTAAAACTGAGTCCTAGTTACCATCTAGATTGACTGCCACTACCAAGACTTATTTGTGGTTTGTTTCTTGCTTGTTTACCTTGTCTCTTATGTTTCAGCTCGACACCGTAGATGGGCTATGTCCTTGTGTTCCGTGGGTCGTATTTTTGTAATTTTCTGTGCGTGATTTTGCGATTTTAAGTGCGTTTTTTCCCCTCGCAATTCGTAGTGCGTAATTTCGCGATTTTCAAGTTCATATTTTTGCGATCTTCAGTGTGTCATGTCTCAGTTTTTCGTTCGTATTTTCGCGATATTCAGTGCGTATTTTCGCGATTTTCAGTGCGTATTTTCGCGATTTTCAGTGTGTCATTTCGCGATTACCTATCAGTTCGTATTTTCGCGATATTTAGTGCGTATTTCGCGATTTAAAATTTTTGATTTTGCGTCGTGTTTGCGTACGTTCTTGGAAGTGTTCCAGTCGGTGAGTCTCTGTTTGAATTTTTACAGTAGTACCCTTCATGCGGTTAGATTATTTAATATTCTTGAATCTGGAGGCGTGAGATTTTGGTGTGTGATGTGCTGAAGAATTCCTGGCAGGTGTGTAAGATGATGAACAGCTAGTGTTGTCTTAGTTGACAGTGTGTTTTGATTGTTTACATTTTTGCTGGAATCTGGTGTTGTGATTTATATTTGTTATAGTTGGTTGTTTGTATTTGCGTTGGAATTTGGTGACGTTATTTAAGTTTGCTTTTTGGTTTTTTTGTGACGTGAATTGTTGAGTGGTATCTGACAACCTACTTACAGACATTCTGAAAGGTAAGTGGCTGAGACAATAAATTACTGGTTGATAGTTATACATTATTTAAGAGTTAATGACCTACATTTACTAGGTACCTATTTTGTTGTTCAATGCTTTTAATATTTCAGATGGTTATGTGTCTGCGGTGATTTATAGCATGCGAGCACTGTACAAAAGTGCTTGTGTGAATAATCATTACTACATTTGGTGAACCAATTTGGGGTGTAAGGCCACTGGATAGACTTCATTTTGGTGGGAGGGAAGTGGTGCACTAGCAGCTAGTATATTATGTATCGTACAAATACCTACTTGCACAGCCCCTTCTGGCGGATCCAGGGGCTTTAGAAATATGGTATCCACCACTTTTGACCAACTTAATGATGTTAAATTCAAAATTATTATAACCAACTGTACCCAGTATTGATGGTACCCATAATGAACGTTGCTTGAGTAGTACTCGGTCAAGTCTACTAGCAGATGATCTTGTCGATTTCAATAAGTGAGAATCACGAAACCTAACATACGAGTAAGAATAGGTAATATTACGAATTATAATAATTCGTAGGATGAAGGGGAAGTACCGACACAGGGTCGGTGAAGCACCACCAAAACTTGGTCATAGTTTATTTCTAGATTAATTATGATAATGCTTATTCTACGGCTTCAGTTGGTAGACGAGTTTTCACCAAGTATGGTGCTATTTGCGGTAGGAGCGGTTCCAATTGCAGGCCAATGATGCCCCACTGACACTTAGTTGTAGTTCACTTGTACCTATATTATATTTACCATAGTACTTAGGTAATATACAAGCTGGGGACCATAAATGTGTTTTCAGCTGCAAGAATAGAATTTGTAGGATGAAGGGTACCAGTATTGGGTTACTGATGCCCCACTGATATTTAGTCGTAGGTTAATTTAATATTATTTCGGATAATCATTTCTCGGCTTGGGGCCGTGGATGTGTTTTCATCCACAAGCATGGTATTTGTGGGCGGAAGGGTACTGAGATCAGGCCGCTGATGCCCCACTGAAGCCTCTAGTTGTACTATTTTACTTCTAGAATTTACGTTAGTTTGTACAAATTTTTTTTAAGCCTTGGACTCTAGATGAGATGTCCTCAACCACTTTGCTGTTTGCGCCGTAAGAGGTACCAAATCTAGGACGATGATGCCCCACCATAACTGAGTCCTAGTCACCATTTAGATTTACGTTAATTTTTTATTTTCCGCATCCGCATCCGATGGTGTTTATTGGATGCAGGATATCAGTACAGGGCCAATGATGCCCCACTGATATGTAGTCGTAGGTTACTTTAAGATTATGTCTGGGAATGATTTCTCAGCTTGGGGCCGAGGATGTGTTTTCATCTACACGGATGGTCCTTGTTGGAGGTAGGGTACTAAAAATCAGGCCGATGATGGCCTAGCTGAAGCTTAGTTGTATTTTACTCATAGAATTATTGTAAATTTTATATTTAAGCCGGGGACTCTGGATGAGATGTCCCCAGCCAACCATTTTTATTTTGCTGTTTGTGCCACAAGGGGTACCAAAAATCTAGGACGATGATGCCCCACTAAAACTGAGTCCTAGTTACCATCTAGATTGACTGCCACTACCAAGACTTATTTGTGGTTTGTTTCTTGCTTGTTTACCTTGTCTCTTATGTTTCAGCTCGACACCGTAGATGGGCTATGTCCTTGTGTTCCGTGGGTCGTATTTTTGTAATTTTCTGTGCGTGATTTTGCGATTTTAAGTGCGTTTTTTCCCCTCGCAATTCGTAGTGCGTAATTTCGCGATTTTCAAGTTCATATTTTTGCGATCTTCAGTGTGTCATGTCTCAGTTTTTCGTTCGTATTTTCGCGATATTCAGTGCGTATTTTCGCGATTTTCAGTGCGTATTTTCGCGATTTTCAGTGTGTCATTTCGCGATTACCTATCAGTTCGTATTTTCGCGATATTTAGTGCGTATTTCGCGATTTAAAATTTTTGATTTTGCGTCGTGTTTGCGTACGTTCTTGGAAGTGTTCCAGTCGGTGAGTCTCTGTTTGAATTTTTACAGTAGTACCCTTCATGCGGTTAGATTATTTAATATTCTTGAATCTGGAGGCGTGAGATTTTGGTGTGTGATGTGCTGAAGAATTCCTGGCAGGTGTGTAAGATGATGAACAGCTAGTGTTGTCTTAGTTGACAGTGTGTTTTGATTGTTTACATTTTTGCTGGAATCTGGTGTTGTGATTTATATTTGTTATAGTTGGTTGTTTGTATTTGCGTTGGAATTTGGTGACGTTATTTAAGTTTGCTTTTTGGTTTTTTTGTGACGTGAATTGTTGAGTGGTATCTGACAACCTACTTACAGACATTCTGAAAGGTAAGTGGCTGAGACAATAAATTACTGGTTGATAGTTATACATTATTTAAGAGTTAATGACCTACATTTACTAGGTACCTATTTTGTTGTTCAATGCTTTTAATATTTCAGATGGTTATGTGTCTGCGGTGATTTATAGCATGCGAGCACTGTACAAAAGTGCTTGTGTGAATAATCATTACTACATTTGGTGAACCAATTTGGGGTGTAAGGCCACTGGATAGACTTCATTTTGGTGGGAGGGAAGTGGTGCACTAGCAGCTAGTATATTATGTATGTACTTGCACAGCCCCTTCTGGCGGATCCAGGGGCTTTAGAAATATGGTATCCACCACTTTTGACCAACTTAATGATGTTAAATTCAAAATTATTATAACCAACTGTACCCAGTATTGATGGTACCCATAATGAACGTTGCTTGAGTAGTACTCGGTCAAGTCTACTAGCAGATGATCTTGTCGATTTCAATAAGTGAGAATCACGAAACCTAACATACGAGTAAGAATAGGTAATATTACGAATTATAATAATTCGTAGGATGAAGGGGAAGTACCGACACAGGGTCGGTGAAGCACCACCAAAACTTGGTCATAGTTTATTTCTAGATTAATTATGATAATGCTTATTCTACGGCTTCAGTTGGTAGACGAGTTTTCACCAAGTATGGTGCTATTTGCGGTAGGAGCGGTTCCAATTGCAGGCCAATGATGCCCCACTGACACTTAGTTGTAGTTCACTTGTACCTATATTATATTTACCATAGTACTTAGGTAATATACAAGCTGGGGACCATAAATGTGTTTTCAGCTGCAAGAATAGAATTTGTAGGATGAAGGGTACCAGTATTGGTTACTGATGCCCCACTGATATTTAGTCGTAGGTTAATTTAATATTATTTCGGATAATCATTTCTCGGCTTGGGGCCGTGGATGTGTTTTCATCCACAAGCATGGTATTTGTGGGCGGAAGGGTACTGAGATCAGGCCGCTGATGCCCCACTGAAGCCTCTAGTTGTACTATTTTACTTCTAGAATTTACGTTAGTTTGTACAAATTTTTTTTAAGCCTTGGACTCTAGATGAGATGTCCTCAACCACTTTGCTGTTTGCGCCGTAAGAGGTACCAAATCTAGGACGATGATGCCCCACCATAACTGAGTCCTAGTCACCATTTAGATTTACGTTAATTTTTTATTTTCCGCATCCGCATCCGATGGTGTTTATTGGATGCAGGATATATCAGTACAGGGCCAATGATGCCCCACTGATATGTAGTCGTAGGTTACTTTAAGATTATGTCTGGGAATGATTTCTCAGCTTGGGGCCGAGGATGTGTTTTCATCTACACGGATGGTCCTTGTTGGAGGTAGGGTACTAAAAATCAGGCCGATGATGGCCTAGCTGAAGCTTAGTTGTATTTTACTCATAGAATTATTGTAAATTTTATATTTAAGCCGGGGACTCTGGATGAGATGTCCCCAGCCAACCATTTTTATTTTGCTGTTTGTGCCACAAGGGGTACCAAAAATCTAGGACGATGATGCCCCACTAAAACTGAGTCCTAGTTACCATCTAGATTGACTGCCACTACCAAGACTTATTTGTGGTTTGTTTCTTGCTTGTTTACCTTGTCTCTTATGTTTCAGCTCGACACCGTAGATGGGCTATGTCCTTGTGTTCCGTGGGTCGTATTTTTGTAATTTTCTGTGCGTGATTTTGCGATTTTAAGTGCGTTTTTTCCCCTCGCAATTCGTAGTGCGTAATTTCGCGATTTTCAAGTTCATATTTTTGCGATCTTCAGTGTGTCATGTCTCAGTTTTTCGTTCGTATTTTCGCGATATTCAGTGCGTATTTTCGCGATTTTCAGTGCGTATTTTCGCGATTTTCAGTGTGTCATTTCGCGATTACCTATCAGTTCGTATTTTCGCGATATTTAGTGCGTATTTCGCGATTTAAAATTTTTGATTTTGCGTCGTGTTTGCGTACGTTCTTGGAAGTGTTCCAGTCGGTGAGTCTCTGTTTGAATTTTTACAGTAGTACCCTTCATGCGGTTAGATTATTTAATATTCTTGAATCTGGAGGCGTGAGATTTTGGTGTGTGATGTGCTGAAGAATTCCTGGCAGGTGTGTAAGATGATGAACAGCTAGTGTTGTCTTAGTTGACAGTGTGTTTTGATTGTTTACATTTTTGCTGGAATCTGGTGTTGTGATTTATATTTGTTATAGTTGGTTGTTTGTATTTGCGTTGGAATTTGGTGACGTTATTTAAGTTTGCTTTTTGGTTTTTTTGTGACGTGAATTGTTGAGTGGTATCTGACAACCTACTTACAGACATTCTGAAAGGTAAGTGGCTGAGACAATAAATTACTGGTTGATAGTTATACATTATTTAAGAGTTAATGACCTACATTTACTAGGTACCTATTTTGTTGTTCAATGCTTTTAATATTTCAGATGGTTATGTGTCTGCGGTGATTTATAGCATGCGAGCACTGTACAAAAGTGCTTGTGTGAATAATCATTACTACATTTGGTGAACCAATTTGGGGTGTAAGGCCACTGGATAGACTTCATTTTGGTGGGAGGGAAGTGGTGCACTAGCAGCTAGTATATTATGTCTTGCACAGCCCCTTCTGGCGGATCCAGGGGCTTTAGAAATATGGTATCCACCACTTTTGACCAACTTAATGATGTTAAATTCAAAATTATTATAACCAACTGTACCCAGTATTGATGGTACCCATAATGAACGTTGCTTGAGTAGTACTCGGTCAAGTCTACTAGCAGATGATCTTGTCGATTTCAATAAGTGAGAATCACGAAACCTAACATACGAGTAAGAATAGGTAATGTTACGAATTATAATAATTCGTAGGATGAAGGGGAAGTACCGACACAGGGTCGGTGAAGCACCACCAAAACTTGGTCATAGTTTATTTCTAGATTAATTATGATAATGCTTATTCTACGGCTTCAGTTGGTAGACGAGTTTTCACCAAGTATGGTGCTATTTGCGGTAGGAGCGGTTCCAATTGCAGGCCAATGATGCCCCACTGACACTTAGTTGTAGTTCACTTGTACCTATATTATATTTACCATAGTACTTAGGTAATATACAAGCTGGGGACCATAAATGTGTTTTCAGCTGCAAGAATAGAATTTGTAGGATGAAGGGTACCAGTATTGGCTTACTGATGCCCCACTGATATTTAGTCGTAGGTTAATTTAATATTATTTCGGATAATCATTTCTCGGCTTGGGGCCGTGGATGTGTTTTCATCCACAAGCATGGTATTTGTGGGCGGAAGGGTACTGAGATCAGGCCGCTGATGCCCCACTGAAGCCTCTAGTTGTACTATTTTACTTCTAGAATTTACGTTAGTTTGTACAAATTTTTTTTAAGCCTTGGACTCTAGATGAGATGTCCTCAACCACTTTGCTGTTTGCGCCGTAAGAGGTACCAAATCTAGGACGATGATGCCCCACCATAACTGAGTCCTAGTCACCATTTAGATTTACGTTAATTTTTTATTTTCCGCATCCGCATCCGATGGTGTTTATTGGATGCAGGATATATCAGTACAGGGCCAATGATGCCCCACTGATATGTAGTCGTAGGTTACTTTAAGATTATGTCTGGGAATGATTTCTCAGCTTGGGGCCGAGGATGTGTTTTCATCTACACGGATGGTCCTTGTTGGAGGTAGGGTACTAAAAATCAGGCCGATGATGGCCTAGCTGAAGCTTAGTTGTATTTTACTCATAGAATTATTGTAAATTTTATATTTAAGCCGGGACTCTGGATGAGATGTCCCCAACCAACCATTTTTATTTTGCTGTTTGTGCCACAAGGGGTACCAAAAATCTAGGACGATGATGCCCCACTAAAACTGAGTCCTAGTTACCATCTAGATTGACTGCCACTACCAAGACTTATTTGTGGTTTGTTTCTTGCTTGTTTACCTTGTCTCTTATGTTTCAGCTCGACACCGTAGATGGGCTATGTCCTTGTGTTCCGTGGGTCGTATTTTTGTAATTTTCTGTGCGTGATTTTGCGATTTTAAGTGCGTTTTTTCCCCTCGCAATTCGTAGTGCGTAATTTCGCGATTTTCAAGTTCATATTTTTGCGATCTTCAGTGTGTCATGTCTCAGTTTTTCGTTCGTATTTTCGCGATATTCAGTGCGTATTTTCGCGATTTTCAGTGCGTATTTTCGCGATTTTCAGTGTGTCATTTCGCGATTACCTATCAGTTCGTATTTTCGCGATATTTAGTGCGTATTTCGCGATTTAAAATTTTTGATTTTGCGTCGTGTTTGCGTACGTTCTTGGAAGTGTTCCAGTCGGTGAGTCTCTGTTTGAATTTTTACAGTAGTACCCTTCATGCGGTTAGATTATTTAATATTCTTGAATCTGGAGGCGTGAGATTTTGGTGTGTGATGTGCTGAAGAATTCCTGGCAGGTGTGTAAGATGATGAACAGCTAGTGTTGTCTTAGTTGACAGTGTGTTTTGATTGTTTACATTTTTGCTGGAATCTGGTGTTGTGATTTATATTTGTTATAGTTTTTTTGTATTTGCGTTGGAATTTGGTGACGTTATTTAAGTTTGCTTTTTGGTTTTTTTGTGACGTGAATTGTTGAGTGGTATCTGACAACCTACTTACAGACATTCTGAAAGGTAAGTGGCTGAGACAATAAATTACTGGTTGATAGTTATACATTATTTAAGAGTTAATGACCTACATTTACTAGGTACCTATTTTGTTGTTCAATGCTTTTAATATTTCAGATGGTATGTGTCTGCGGTGATTTATAGCATGCGAGCACTGTACAAAAGTGCTTGTGTGAATAATCATTACTACATTTGGTGAACCAATTTGGGGTGTAAGCCACTGGATAGACTTCATTTTGGTGGGAGGGAAGTGGTGCACTAGCAGCTAGTTTTCATCTACAATTTTTGCTGTTTGTGGATGAGGGGTACTAGTTCTGGGACAATGATGCCCCACTGAAACCGAGTCCTAGATACTTGTAGATTATTTTCTGATAATTATGTTTCAGCTTTGAGCTATTGATGTCTTTCATCTGTAAATGCGCAATTAGAAAGGCAATACAGTTCCATTACAAATACACTACCTGCCCTGGGTGGTATTTATGCTTTATGGCAGTACTGCGTTTTCACTTGGTTAGAGGCAGAGCTGGGTAGCTAGCCATGAGCCATGAGCCATAAGTCGTTAGTCGAAGGATTGTCAGCGATTTTTAGCTTGAGCTATTAGGTAGCCGTTACTTTAGCCAATGAAATCAAACAGAACTGTTGGCGTGTGGTTTTTAAATTTTAACCGAATTTTTTGATTTTCTCAAATTTTGTTTATGGTAACAATTATTAAAAAATGGAAATTCTTTGAGATATCTAGACATTTTTTCTTCAGCATTATATATTGGGATTTAAGCTTAGAGCTTCAAGTTTGGCGGCTCTGCGATATGTGTTAGTGATCACTTTTGATTTACTATAAGCGTGTAGCAAACTTTAACTATTATTAAGCCGATTAAAAATTCACTTTCAAAGTAAATTTTTTCTAAATTCAACTGCATCATCGCCAAAAAATTAAATTATAGTCAGCTCTACTGGTAGAATAATTTTTCCTTGGGTTTTTACCCTACTAGGAAGGCGTATTTTGCCCGTTGAACATTTTGACACTACAAAAATGAGAAATGTAGTGGCAAACCCGCAGCGCAGAAGAGTGACTTGCCAGTACGAATACATGGTATTTTTTGGTTCTGCCACTGTTCGCGGACTACGCAAAACAGTAAACTTGCGCTTCCTTGAAGGTCGGTGGGTTGGGGCTGAACTGTGACTATGCGCTTCCTCTACCACTACCAGATTCGTATATTCCTGATACACCACCGTTTTACGTGTATGTAAGGACTGCGTTGAACAGTAGAGTTGCGTGTACAAGAGAATCATTGTACAGTAATTATGCGCTTGCTTACTACTGCAAATAGGCGTACGTTTCTCATATACCACAGCTCTCCGCTCACGTAAAGCCTACGTAAAGTATTTTCCGCGTATGCGTCAAGCATATTCTCCACGTATGCGTGCGTAAAGAATACGTAAAGCATATGTAGAACATAATACACAATTGGAAAATATTTTAAAATCTGCACAGGTTCATTTGTGCATAAAACCATATCCTGATGTTACATAAAATACAAACAATTCTGAAAATATAATGTAATAATTGTGTCATACATACTACAGTAAAATATTCAAACATCAATTTTATGAGTCTTCTCCTTTTGAGGGAGCCGAGATGCTTGTCTTCTTTCAGAGACGTCTCGACCTCGTTAATTTTCTCCTCACTTTCTCGCCACGTTCTCTTTCATACCTTATTTTGTACACCCTTCTATTTATGATCCATTCCGGAATCGTATGTAAGCCTGGGCTTCATTGCGCGGGACCAGATTAGCTTGTTCTGAAAGAAAAAGGTGCAGTTTTCAAAATAACTGTTGAACGATTTTTGTTTCAAGAAAATATAAAAAACTAACAACTGATTGTCCACAGAAAAACAAAGACTACTGTTTTTTTTTTGTTTTGCATTCAAGTTGCTTATGTAGATTCCATATAACTTTGACGAACTTGACAGTCAACAACTAACAACTGCACCTCAAAAACCAGCACAGACTTTGTTTTTCTGTGAGCAATCAACTTGGCGATTACCTACTAAAATGTTAAAAGGAATGGGGGGGGGTAACCGCCAAATTACAAATGACTCTGCTCTCCTAAACAGCTCTTAAAAATATTTTTTGGGTGCAGTATCAAGGACGCAACTATAGGGTGTTTTTTGAACGGGTGGGCCGATTAAAAATTTCCCGACGAATATTTTTCATTTCTTGGTTCAGCATTCGTCAAATTTTGCATTTGCTGATTGCCGATTGGCCGAATCTGAATTCTATATGACTTTGGAATTTTACCGAACTTGTCGATTATTGGGGGGGGGGGGGGCAAGCATATTTGAGAAAATGACAAATGACCTTCCTTCCTTGGATTTCTGAAAGTGGCAACCCTGATAAATCATCAAGTAGGTATTCAATAGTATTAAAACAAACAAACTTTAACCATTGAGGTCTTAAGGTCTGCGAATCAACACGTTCATAATGATCATCGGCATATTTTTT
>JAJSSI010000319.1:0-24002 GCA_031841125.1 Acanthococcus lagerstroemiae
GGCCATGACAAATCTTCCAGTTCCTTAAATAAAGGTAATTATCAAGAGTTTTTGGAAGCTGTTCGTGAAATTGATCCGGTTTTAGATAATTATTTACAGACGTCTACCATATTTCGTGGAAATCTGCAGTTATTCAAAATGATATAATACAAGCTGTTAGCAGTGTGATGACTGCAGAAATAAAAAAACAAATTGAAGGTGCAGAATTTGTCTCAATTATGTTGGATGAAACAACTGACGTGATTAATTTATCCCAACTTTCTACTGTATTTCGATATGTGTTTAAAGGTATTTTATATGAAAGATTTGTCAATTTTACTGATGTGAGTGCCGATAGAAGTGCTTCTGGTCTTTTCACTCATGTTGAAAAAGTAGTGAATGACTTTAGTATTGAGAAAAAATTTGTGGGTCAAACCTATGATGGAGCAGCTGTGATGGCAGGCCATTTGAATGGATTGCAAGCAAAAATGTTGGAAAAATATCCACATGCCATCTTCACACATTGTTATGCACACATTTTAAGCTTGGTTTTGCAACAATCTTTAACTAATATTCGTGAATGTCGAATATTTTTTCAAACCATGAATGGATTAACAGCCTTTTTTACTCACTCAACTAAACGATCTCATGCCTTGCGTGAATACGTCGGGGAAAAAAATGCCTTCAGTTGCTCCCACCAAATGGAACTTTACATCTTGACTGGCAAATACAGTAGCAGAATATCGTGCGGAATTAATTGAATTCTTTCGTAATTGTGTGAAGTTTTCAGACCACTGGGATCAAGACACAGTCATTAAGTCTCAAGGATTCATATCATTTTTAAGAAAGTTTAAAAATATTGTGCTATTAATAATATGTTCAGAGTTGTTCACGCATACAGATACTTTATATGAAATACTTCAAAAAAAAAACCATTTGATATTTTATATTGTGGTAAAAAAGTGATGGATGTTCTAAATGCATTAGAACATGAAAGAAAATATTCATTTGATAGTATTTGGGAAAAGGCAGTACTTGAAGTAAATTGCAATTTTGAAAATGAAACTCCTGAGAAACGTAGGAAAATAGATGAAACTGAAACTAAATCCGAAACTCGACGCTTATTTTATGAAATATTAGATAATATTTGTATTCAAGTTAAAGAACGTTACACTTCTATTGAAAAATTGAGTTACTTTAACCTGTTAAATTGTGAAAATTTTGATAAATTTAAAAATAAATTTCCTCAGGTAGAATTTGAAAAGCTGAGGAGTTTATACAGTGTACATTTTGATTTCATTCGATTAAAAAATGAATTAACCGTAATCTATTATTCTAATGAATTATATAATAAGCCAGTGTATGAATTAGTAAGATTTATGTATGAAAATGATCTGTATCTTGGTTTTAAGGAAGCTTATAAACTAGGTGTTTTAATTCTAACAATTCCATGTACTACAGCATCGGTGGAAAGGTCATTTTCTGCCCTTAAGAGAATCAAAACTTTTACACCCGTTCTACACAAGGAGAAACACGATTATCAGGTCTCAGTTTAATTTCAATCGAAAAGCAACTTCTTGAAGAAATTAGAAAAGATAAAGACAAATTTTATGATTCAGTAACAAACGAATTTTTAAAACAGGAACGGAGAATAGATTTCATGTATAAATAATGGGTATATTTTTGTATTTTCATTAATTTTAAAGTATTTTTTAATATACCTGATATTTGATTAAATTTTACACTTTTATTTGATAATTTGTCATGTTTTATTTCTCCAACTAGGCATTATTATTATCTAGGTCTCTCGGTTATTTGTTTTATTTTTTGTTTCACGACCTAAAACCGGATATCTCAGTATTAGCTCATATCTGACCGGTACTACTGCATATAAACTAATTTTCAAATTTAAAATGCAGATTACACCCCCCCCCACCCCCTTAGAGAAAATTTGGGCCGCACACCTAATATTTATAGTGAGGATACGCCACTGGATCCTTGAGCCATAAATCGCAATGCGACAAGTAACTGCAGAATATCAACAACCAGTTTACATTGACAAATACGTATGTTGTGAATTGGATATACTTAGCACAATTTTCATCACACTTACCTTAATTTCCGGCGAAATAGCACGGCGAGTTGTACGTCGTTTCATATGGGGCTCTATTTCATTCAAAATTAATGTAAATAGGGGTCGATTAATTCTGAATATTTTTTGAAATTCAGTATCATCCAAATGTAGCACAGTTGTGTTCAACCTCTGTATATATCTCTCTTTCCTCAGTGCACGTCGTCGACTCAGTTGATCAAGAGTTTGAAGAAATTCAAATTGCAAATGTAATTCCATTTTTTTAACACCACTTAACTTGAAATAATTGTTTAAATAATAAGTACAATACTTTCCGGTACTCCGTATTTGAAAAAACAATTGAAATAACTTTAAAATAACTCATCAATCGCTGTTATCATTGCGTTTTTCACTTAGTTTCATAATACTATTTTCTGGACTTTTTTTTAACGTGCTATCCCACTATCCTTTTATCACCTTATCCCCCGAGTGTTAACGTGATAAAAGTTTCATAATAGGTCTCCAGGCTTTCAATTATATTCGACAAGGGCCACGCCATGCAATATATTCGTAGTTTGGAGAAATTTTCAATAATTTGCATGAAGACCATGATAACGACCAGGTGCAAAACGAAAGTGATAATCCAGAAGGCTTATACATTTCTTACTTTCTTAAAGACAACTGAAATTTTCCGCATACTTATCGGTGAGTGTACTATAATATATTACGGTACCAATGGGGAAGAAGAGCGTTAACGCGAGTTTGTTGTAGAACAAGGCGAAGCCGAGTTCGGCAACAGAACAAACGTAAACGCGTTTTTGACCCACTCGTACCGTACAATATTTTTTTATATAAGTGCACGGAGGCAAATTTTTTCCCTGAAGATTTATTTAAAAATATTATTAATGTCTCTTTTCTCGTAAACATCAACCGATGAACGTTAACGAAAACAAAGCAAACGATACTCTATTCGCAAGTAGAAAGGGTAAACATACGGAACACATTGAGCGATCAGCGCACAGAACGTACACAGCTAAACACGTCTTGAACACAGGTGTGCATTCTTACACTGCGATTGTTTCTTGCTTCTGATTGGCTGGCTTAACTGGTGAAAATAATTCCTATTTTCTCAACTCTTCTGGAGCGCGTTCAGCTAGTTATAACTGGGTGACGTATATGAAAAATGGGAGACATATATGAAAAATGGGAGACGAGCTGGAGACATAGCAGCTCACGTTTGGAGACAACTGGAGACATTGGAGACTATCTGACTTGCTGAACGGATTTCTAGTTACGGGTTGGAGACATTATCAATAGGTTGCTAATTATTTTTGATTATTCATAAACAGAATATTTTACTGATAAGAGATTTTTCATTGATAATTTTGAAATTATTGTTGAATATTTTGTTAATTTCGTTTAATTTCATTAAAAGAGAAAATAAATACGATTTATTGAACTTTGGATAACTTAGTAAGTAGAATTTTATCCTTTTATCTAGTTTATTTTCTTGGATTTGATGAAATGATACTTGATTTCAGAATCAATAATTATTACTTGATCTAGAATTCGAAACAATTATAACTTTGTTGTTTCTACATCGAAGAAAACGTAGAAGATATCAAAGTCATTGGATAAGTCCTTTTCGTCACATTGAGTAGGTATACCTCAGATTTTAATACCCCACTTGAGTGATCGTGAATATCGGCAGATAAACTCTCTCTTTGCACTTTTTAAATAGAACAACTCATTTAAAAACCTCATTTGGCACTTTTTGAAAAGAACAGCTTGAATGTTAAAAGTGCTGGACTGGTGCGGAACTTTTACATGAATAGAACAAAGCTAATTTCAAATATTAAGTATACACTTGAGTCCATTTCCAAGTCATTACCCATTATGGCAAATAATTTTTTCTGTCGTTTTTCCGATTCTTTCTGTAAAGTCTACGAATAAAAAATGTTGAAAATTGTACTGCAGGCTGTGAAGAGAAATTAATGAGATATCAATTCAAATTATCAATATGTTTCTTGTGATAAAATGTTTTGGGGCAACTCATAGCTTAGTTGAGGTGTGTGGTGTTTCAGAATCAATATTGACAATTGTATTCAGTTGTCTGCACGTGATGCAAGCCACCAACCAGAACAAAGCCAAGTAGCAAAATGTAGCAGCAGACAAGTAGATGTGGCTAAAAAATGATCCCAAGTCACTGTCACAAAAGCATTAAATGATGCTCATTTAATGCAGCCGCCCACCAAGCTACCTAAATTGAAATTAACACATCCTAAAAAGCGTACCAAAAAATTGGGACTCCCACTTCCAAATTCGAATGCTAAGAAAACTGCCAAACTTAATGTTGTACAACCAGAGTCTGCATTAACTATTTCTAGTCAACAGCAGATTCAATTACATACTCTGGAAGCTTTAAGTACGACAACCAACTGTGATAACAACAGCACAATTTGGTATGACCAATATATAGATGTCTATGAAGCTAATACAGAAGTTGATGAACAATTCGAATTTGAACAATGGATGAATGAATGTCGTGACAATGGTGGTGTGGATGACCTTGATAACCAGAGCCAGGCAAGCATCGGGAATATCAGTCAAGTAGAGGAGCTTGACAATCAGAGTCAGGCGGCTGGGAGTGGCCCTGATACTGCCACTAATGTGGGACAGCCGGAAAACGTTGTAGGATGGAGTAGAGATGATACTTTAGAGCAGCTCTATACAAGGAAATGATTCCACAATTCACATCGACTACCAGCACAAAAACGAAAGTTTGGGCAAAACTAGCCCTCAAATTCCTGCTCTATACCCCTGGGCAATGCATAAACCGTTTTAAATATTTGCGCAAGAAGTATACGTTAAAGAAGTGAGTAACCCTGAGAATGACGACGATATTTTGGACAATGAAGACACCCAATCTAAACAAAGTTCTTTCAAAGATGAATAACAAGCTTTAGCGTAACCCGACCCACCGCAACAAGCACTGCAAGAACAACCACTGCTCCAAATTCCGCACCCCAACTGTGTTCCATTTCCAAATCTGGAAGCCAGCGACCGTACACAATGGTTTCGCTATTCAAAAAGTCAGCCTGCGCAGGAGCCACCTTGTCTACAAAAAGGCCAAGTTAAAGGTAACGCACAACTGGCAAGAACTGTTAGAGAGTGTTGGGACCTGTTCATAACGCGAAATACATTTCTTGAGATTCTCCAGTAGACAAATCAAAAAATAAATGAAAATCGATCGGCTGGCCGCGAGGCAGGATGCCACTTTTGATCCAATAACGGAGTCAGAATTGATAGCGATTTTTGGAGGTTTGTACTTGGCTGGCATTCATAAATCATCTCACGTCAATTTGAAAGATTTATGGAACACCAACAGTACCGCCATTGATATCTTCAGGCTGATAATGAACGAAAAACAGTTCAGGTTTATACTGAGATGTCTTCATTTTGGTAACAGATACTAGAGAAGAGAGGCCTGCGATAGATAAAATGGCGTCGACTCGGAGGGTCTTTGATTCATTCCGAGGAAAATGCATACAGCACTACGACCGCCTCCCGATTTTCTTACTGTGGACGAGATGTTGGAAGAATTCAAAGGACAGTGTCCATTCAGAGTTTATATGGCTTGAAAACCAGCTCGATATGGACTGAAGATACACGCTTGTTGCGATGCAAAAACGGCATACAGCGCTAATCTAGAACTCTACGTTGCATGTAAAAGCCCGGGCCGTACCGAGTCAACCATAAAACAGAAGACATTGTTTTACGTTTGGTAGAGCCAATTTCGCATCGTCCTGGACGGCCAAGAGTCATCACCACGGATAACGGGTACTCATCTTTAGAGCTTGCCGAATAACTATGTCAAAGAAATCTTTTTTCATAAGAACAGTAAAAAAATATCGTAGAATTTGTACCAAGATCTCTCACAAATCAATCCCTTACCCGTCCAGTTTTATCGACAATGTTTGCTTTCCGAGAGCACGAAACGCTCTTTTCATGCCGCGTGAAAAGAGCACGTTTGTTCTCATTCTTATAACAGTACCCGAACTCCTAAGCGATATAATTTCTGGACATTCACGTTCAAAACCTGAAACGATTCTTTCATATAACAGCACCAGGCGTACTGTGGATACTGTCGACCACTTGAAGAGTATTTCTTCAATGGCTAGAGGTACTCGACGGTGGCCACTCGTAGTCTGGTTTTCAATAGTAAATTCGGCACCAATCAACGCCTTCGTTATTTATCAAAAAAAAAATACTGGTAGAAAGGCGAGACGGTCGCAATTCATGAAAGATTTGATCAGAAGTCTAGTGTATGATAGGGTCCGACAAAACGCAAACGTCCAGCAGACCCCAGTTCACATCAAAAATTGAATCAATGAACTATTTCAGCCGAGAGGAGAACTGCCAAGTGAAGTCGAAAAACGACTGGAAGAAAAATGTTACCTCTGCAATCCTAAATTAAATCGCAAAACAAATAAGACAGGTTGCACAATATCTGCAAAACCTATTTATAAGAAAGAACACAGGTGTTACCTTTTTGCCCTAGATGCATGAGAAGACCAAGGTCTTCAAATTCTTTAAAACTATCCGCATCCAAGCTCCATTTTGTACAAAATTGTTCGGAAAAAATTTCTACTGTGTAGTATTATCGCACCGGCGATAATATCGGCGTCCGTCGCCTTATCTGATTGATATAGTTACACAACACACCGATTAGTTATGTTCTGCACTGAAATCTGTACATGCAGTTTGTATTCGTAAAAGACTGAATAGAGACATATTCGCTCTTGGAGAATTTCGTGTATATTATTACATATTGTGAAGGCGCGTTTTCAAGTATCAATATATTCGAATTCTACGTTCATTTTCACACAAGAATGAATACTGTTTTCACATTTGTAAATACGAAAAACTTTTGAACTCGTTTCTCTTCAAATGTTATTTTCTGCTACTTCGAAGGGTTGTAGAGGCGTTAGAATATCTCGTATGTAAAAACTGATGACAGATTCGAATTCTTCAGTCACTTTAAATATAGGAATAGCTGGTAAAACGAAAGTCGATTTTTTTAGTCTATTCGCCGAGTAATAATACGGTTCTGTATTCGATAAAATATACTCGAATCGTAGTTTGCGACTTTAATTTAATCTGGTGGTAAAAATAAATAACATATTCGAACTTAGTGGTCAATTTTTCATAAGAATCAATGGAAATAATTAATATAGAAGGCGGGGATTCCCTCCCTGTGCTCCCATTTTAAGGTCTTCGTTTCTATGCTTTTATTTAAAAAGAGTCCGGTCAGAACTGCTAACCAATGATGGCTGGGAATTGCTTGATGGATTACTTTAAGGATTCTCGACAGGGCTACACAGTTTCGAAAATCGTGCAGTAGCCCGTAAGTTTATTCAAGCTATTTCAGTATAAATATTTGATTACCGGCACCTATTCATCAAGACGAGTTCATATTTCCTTTTTCTATGTTATAATTTATTAATCAAGAGAGCAGTGGCGTAGCGTCACGATTATTGAAACATCTCCAATCTAAATATAATTTTTGTGATAATGTTATTGATAAATTTGCATCATTTTCCCAGCGCCGAATTCCTTTAATTTATAAAAATTAAAAACAATTAAGAAAATTTGTACCAGAGTATGTATGTACTTAATTGTATTTGTTATTTGATGACTACGTAATAAAATTTTTTTTCTATTTACAGATTTTACTCTTCCATAGCATTTTTCAGGCTCTAAAATTTATATAATATTCATTTACTAATATATTATACACCTACCTATTCAAACATCATTTCCAATGTCCATACTGGCTAATGTAAAAAAATTTTAGATAAGGGGAGGGGCAAAAAATTATGTGACCGCTCACCTTAGTGCGGAACTCACGCTACGCCACTGCAAGAAGTAATATTTCCAGAGTAGCAACGGCGTTTCGAGACCAAAGTAACTATCAAAATACGTTGACATTTCTGAAGAATAAAGCAAGCTCCATGATAAAACAGAAAATGATAAACTGAAGCTCGGCGTTGACGATTCACTAGATGGGAAGGCAAACGCGGAAAATGAAAAATCAACAGGGTTCTGACCCACGAAACATGCATCGAGTACGAAAAATGCTCGTAACTGAAATTAATGAGGAAATAGGAAATCAGTAAAACCCTGTTCTGAATTAAGTAAATGCTGCAGTTCTCATTATTTATATAATTTCAGAGTACTTCGAATACGTGCAAAAACATAAGACAGATTCACATACAATTTCATGAGAATCAGAGCGTAGTGATGCAACCCTCCAGTTAAACTCAAGAGCCCTTAATCCCGTTCGATGATCTGCCTAACCAATTGCGTTTTGGAAGAACTAGCAAGCGTGTGTAAATTGAGATATGTTGCCCTAAGGTACCTCATAATTCCAGCCACTTCAGTTCCATCGGAGCGAACGGCCTCTGCGGCTGGCAACACTATCACACAGTGTAGAAGCTGATGTAGTCACGAGCATGCCAACAAGATAGTTTTTCTGAATAAAAATTCATATATCCTTGATTTAGGTCCATAATTAATGTTATCTCGACTCGGCATTTCATTTATTCAGTATAAAGTTCATCATTCGTTAAGTTTCTTATTTTCATTTTTGACTTTCATATTTCTCATTGTACAAAATACGTAGTCGAAACCTACGTACGTACTCTTTCCTCTTTTTCTAGGTATTTCTTATTTATCATATGAAGTTCGTTGTATATCAGTAAGATTTTCAAATTGAGAACAAATTTTTTTTCATTGACATGTACAGAACGCCCCAGTTTATAGTATTTGCAGAACTACGCAGGTTAGTTCAGTGTAGTTGAAAATGGATAAACTGAAATACTATTACATCGTTACAGCATGTTCAGAAGCTGATTTTCCACCAATTGTAGCTATCAGTGTGTTTTGTTGTCCGATTTTTCTTCTTAATGCTACTAATAATTCCCAACAAATGTAAAACGTATCACTTACCTACTGGGCTGTATACAATGAAGTCGTCAGCGTTAAGATTCTGTTACATGACACTTACCACAGTACCATTGCAACGTCAGTTTGTTTTCTAATCCCATACAGGAAACATGATACAGCTGAGTTGAACACTGTAATAAATAGTGAGTAAGAAGTAGAATCAAAACAGGTCCTTTACAAAACTGGCGAAGATAATAATTAACATTAAGAATGGTATAATATTTCCATTTGCAGACACTGGCAGTCTTCTAAGAAGCATTGAAATGAGATCTTTGGTAAGTTAGCAGATGGCTCAGCTAATAAGGAACTAAACTAGCTCTTTTGGCAGATTGATATGGCATTCAAGCAGCATGTTCAACTGCTAGCTCCACTAAATAATTGGAAAGAAGTGAGTGTGCTTCAGCCAAATTGGTGGATTTTGCGAACAAAAATTAAGCATTACCTAGTGTAAGTACCAAAAGCATGTTGTTGGGTTGCTGCATATAACTTGTTAGATCACCATTTAATACATAGTTCAATTCATTGTTTTCTACTTTCTGATATTTTTGACCAATTTCAATCAATAATTCCTGTTTCTTATTTCCTGATAAAATTTTCAAACAGGAATCCAGATTCCAAATTTCAGAGAAAAATTGGGAGGCTTATGAAATTTTTTGACACGTTATGTTCACTTCAATTATTCCTATTTCTTGAAATCTGGATCAAAAAGTACCAAGATAGGTACATCTCTGAATTGTGTTGTGATGCCATGAGCCTTTTAATCGCATTACGAAGATTAAAACATTAGAAGTATGCGTGCACTCTCCGGACTGATATATAGGTATCACATAGGTGCGCCATGCCATCCCAATGACACAATCTTCAAAACTTGCAACATGCTTTTATTTTGCAGGATAATTTATTTTTTGAATACATGCTCAAGCATAAAACTCGAAATTTGAGCTCAAGTGCTCGAGCATAAATTCATTGAGCATGATTGGGCTTGCATCTCTGTTTTGAACAGAACACATAGTTGACATTGAGTATAATTAATTCTTACTTGTAGATTGGAGCAGCTGATGATAGGTCCTTTGACTATTCTTTTGTTGCATAAACAAACCAGTTTCCTGCATTTGGAACAGTACCACCAGCATTCATTCTTCGGAGCTTTCAGACATTTATAATGGAAACATTTGAAAGGACACTGAAATGAAATACATGACAATATACAGCACAAATGTAACAGAGGTTCTCACCATACCATCATCTGAAGAGAATCAAATAACCAGATTACAACAAGTTAGCTGAATGACTGTCTATAGTAATGCATTTGTATTCTAGCCTTCTTAAAGTTGTTGGCTGAAGTTTCCTCACGGCAGTTTATGATCAGATCTCAGATAACTCGAACTTCATCATGTAAGTTAAAGAAAGAAAAAGCTACAAAGCTAAAACAATCCAATGTTACCTGAACATTTGCACATTTGATCACTCGACCAGATCTAGGTTTTCTACAGTAACAGATCAATTCAACTGAATCACCATTTTCTAAAAAGTATATCAATGTGTCAGTATTGTTGTATTCAGATCATTAAATATACTTGAACATACTTTAGATACATTAATATCTATACTGCATCAAAGTGGCAGCTTTGGTTTCAAATAACATCCAATATTTACCCTCATCGGCATTCAACAACTTTTCTGCTCCATTTGATTCTTCTGCTTGCCAATTTTCAATTTCTTGTTTGACATGACTCATGTATGCATCAATCTAAAATTTCATAACTTCATAAATTCAAGGAATCAGTTCAGTCTTAGCTATGTGTTTACGACTGCAGTTACCCAAGTCATGCTTTGATCTCCAAGAATAATCTTTTTATCAGCTCCCATTATAAGCCAGTCAAAATCTGCCTGGATGGCATCATCCAACATTTTCTTCTCCACATCAGTGCCCTTTAAAGAACGTGACATGTTCATCAAGTGGTTACTAATTCTCATTGATACTTTCTCTGCTTCAGCATTCCAGTGGTTAGTTAAATCAGAGTGTCGATTCAGCTGATCCTTCAGTTTCTTCGCACATACTGAATACAAAAATTCCAAGATTACACTCACAGTAATTCATGCAATATCAATGAAAACAAGAAAACTTTACATATGAATGAAGCAGAGTTGGGCAAAATGTATTCATGAATACTTTGATGAATATTTGTATTCATGGAAAATATTCATGAATAATTGTATTCATGGAAAATATTAATGAATAATAATTCATGATGATTTTTTTTTTTCATTATTAGCCTATGATGTACATGTACAAGTTAGTGTATTTACATTTAGCCCGAGCGGGCAGTCTTGCCCATTCCTGTCGGTTGTAAGCTATACTCGGTGGTATAGTTTATTTCGCAAGAATTTATCTATTTCGTCTCTCCATCTAATTTTCTTCCCAAAAGGCTTAAATACAAATACAGGAAGAAGTAGAAGAACCGAAAATTCAAAAAGACGTGAGATAAGGTTGTTATTTATCACCAGTATTATGCTAACCGATTTATAGAAAAAGTAATTGAAGAAATGAATGAAAGGAAATCAGGTGTGATAATAGAAAAGAAGAAGGTTAGCACCCATAGCTTATCCGACTTTGATCAGTCATACGCTAATATAACCTGGTGTCCGGAAAAACCCTGCCGACCTGCAATCTACACCTGAATTTTCATTGTATTCACGGAGCAAACATGCGAATACGAATACACAATAATTTTATTCGTGAATACAGAATACTCGAGTCTCGAGTATTCATTAATACTTTCGTGAATTGTATTCAGTATTCGGAAACTCATTTTCCATGAATACGAATACAGTATTCGTATTCTATGATTACTGAAATTGTATTCATGAATACATATTATGGTAAATTCGAATACTGCCCAACTCTGGAATGAAGCATATCGCAAATTAGAAAACTAATCAAACAAATTCTTTCACTCACCATCTTGAGAGTGTGCCATGTTCAACAGGTTCCTTCCTTCTTCCTTTTTTGCAGTAATATCAATACTCGTTCCTCAATACACAAAATTCAAGACAAAAAATGGCACAATACTGGCTTCCGTCATAAATAGAAACTGAAACCATTTTTGAAACGAGGATAACACATGTAGCACTGTAGACACCGGCGGAAAGATAACAGATCCTGTTTGCTTACATGATTTCTTCGACCGCTTCGACCTATGGAATTTAAACCTAAATATAGAGAGCGCTCTTGTGCGACTGATAACGTGATAACAAGCTGAAACCGGGATCACGGAAAAGGAAATACCATTGAAAACGTACAACTGTGCATATTCAGAAGCTAGTAACACATCACCCGAGTAATTTTCCGCTTGGATTTATTTGTTTCATCATTCTGAAGACTTTCGTGTACTTACACACCACATTTTAATTCTTGACAACCACTCCTGAATTACCTACAATTTTTCAAAAAATTACTTTGTCTCAGAAGAACCAAGATCCCGGTTTTGTTAGTTACGTATTCCACCGCCAGACGTCAATTCAGTGATGGCGAGACGGCGACGGGAACGCCGGTTGCACGGGCATCGTCGTTCACTAAACAAGCGTAGGTATTGATGTTTTGAGCAAAATTTTAGATTCTATCATTAGGTAGCCGACCGAGAAGCGAGGAAGGGGGAAGCCGAAATAGTTCGAAGCTGGCAGCTGGCAGAATGACCTCGGCTTTTTATCGTTTCGGATCTCTTTCCAGTTTCCAATGAGCTGACGTCTGAAATGGTACCTTATATACTGAGCATTTAGGTACATTATCTTCAAAATACTCTCCTGTAAAATTACAATTTTACCGGACTTGCGAAGATTTGGTAGCCTGTTGCCGGAAGTCGGAAGCCGTTAGAAATGGTAGCCGGAAGTTTCTTAATTTAAGAAGGAAGTCCGAAGTTGGAAGCTGTATAAATTTGAGGTAGCTAGAAGCTTTGACTATATATAACTATATGGACTGATCAAGTTGATAAAATGTTGTTTCAACATCTTTGTGCTATAATGATTAAGCGAATGATAACAGGTGATAACCTGTAATTTATGTAATGTACGTATACAAAGATCTGCGGATTCAAATAATTCCTGTCACCATAAGGATTGTTTTTGATGTTAATGATGAACATTCTTAGTCTCTTTTTGATTAGTTGTTTCCCATTGACAGCAATTACTGAGTTCGAAACGATAGTTGTGGCCTTGTGGCGTTTAATGCTAAAACAACATTCGTGGGGAACTCTTGTTTTGTGAAGAAAACTTGTGCTTTGATACAATTTTACGGCTGCTTTTGTTACAGACTTTTCCAACTTAAATTTGGGAGCGGTTGAATTATTCCTGTAAAACAAACGCTGAAGCAGGCTATGGAATAAAAGACGTATTGATTTGCCTTGTTTTCTCCGTTTTTCTTCTCATTCTTCCTTTTGTGCAAAAATATTTGGCTGTATCAATAGAGAAATACGGTATATATAATTGAAAAATACATTGGTTGATGTATAGGCTCAAAAGTGGACTGATTTTTAGCAAATAAATCGCATCTTTTCAACATTACAACGTTAGGATCTAGGATATACAGAACAAACTGATAACCAAAAATCACAACAAGGTCTTCTCTAATCATTATAGCACAATAGTTGTTGAAACAGGGTCGTGTGCAAGATTTCCTTGTAGTAGTGTCGTCTTGATCAGTCCATATAGTTATATATAGTCAAAGGCTAGAAGCCAGACCTGGAAGAGAAGCTTTTTTAATCGGCTTCCCATCCCTGGTTCAAACCTGACTTTTTGCATTGATAAGAGCAGGGACTGAAAGCTAGCCAAAAGCCAAAAAGCTGTATTTTTGTGGGATTTGAAAGCCGAAAGAAATTTTGCCAAAAGTTTATTTACCACAGCTTTGCTATCCACTGCTTTATGTTTGTTTTCCAAAATATCAATATTAACCAAAGACTTTTTTCCTTTTCCTTTTTGTTTTTGATTTTGTTGTTCCTGCTCTTTTTGTTATTTTCATTGTTAGATTTGTTTTTGTTAATTTCGATGGAGGGTTTGCAGCTTGTTGCCCTCGCAGCTGCTGCTGGCTGTACTGAGGGCAGTTTGGAGTTCCGTCTATCCCCTCTTACCCCGGCACTTACATTTCGTTATCTATAGTTGGCTTGCATCTGACTCGGCGACTCCATTACTTCTACATATTGATCCAGCGTTGATTGAGTATGACTTGGTTCCGACTGGGAATTTCCTCTTGATCTGGGACCAAGACCATTATTTGCCGACTGGCACTGTAGCTGGAATTTCTCGCTAGCTGTTGTCTCGTGCTGTGCTCCTGGGCTGCGTTTGTCCAGGTCTGTCTTGTTTGCACTCCCACGACGGCTCTCAGCATCCGACATTCCCCCTCCGCTTCTCTGCGGCATCTCTTCGATCATTCTCAGGTCCTCCCTACCTCTCAACTTCTTCGATGGCAGCCCTTCAGCCTTCCTTGCAAAAATGTCTCCGTTATTCGACCAAACGAACCGCAGCTTACCGTCATCCCTCAGCTTTTTTGCCTCGCGTACGTAGAATGGCCACTGTCAACGGCAGTAGATGTTCACCCACATATATCGGTATCCCTTGGTAAGACAGTCGCTTCATTTTGGCCAATTTGATCATCTCCCTTTTTTTATCGTTGCGGAAAAATTTGACGATTATATCTGCTGCGCCTCTTTTGCGTGGAAGTCTGTGGGCGGCCACAATATCGAACTCGCGTAAATTGACTCCCAGTTCGATCGCTAGACGCCGCACTATCTCTTCGACATTTTCATTCGGACTGGTTGGAACTCCGCTAATTAGAATATTATTCTGACGACTGTATTTTTCTAGGTCATCGAGCCTGTCCTCTACGTACGCACCGGCACTGTTCAATCTCCCAATTTTGTCTTTTATCTGCAACGAATCTACTTCCAGGCACTCAACCCGTTTGTTTAGCCCTCTGACCTCCTCCTTGGTCTCAGTTACATTATCGTTTACTTTGCGGATCTCTTTCAGCAGTAATTGCACGTCTATCATCTCTCCACCCTCTTTGTCACTCATATCTGGGGGCCTGATCGGAATACGACGCGATGAACTGTAGAGTGGTGACCCAAAACTTTTTCCAACGCAAAAAATTTCTTTCCATAGTGCTAGAGAAAAAGAAATATCAAATCGAATTCAAAGTGGATGGAGGAAATTTTGGCAAACGCGGCAGATTTTCAAAGGCCGTTTGCCAATAACGACTAAAGCGGCGGTCTGGCGCAACTGTGTACAGCCAGTATTAACTTACGGGGCTCAAACTTTGTCAAAGAGCAATATGGAAAGGAGCATGCTGGAAGTGAAGCTAAGAGATAAAGTGGAAACCAAAGAGATCAGGGCCAAAACACGCCTAGAAGATCTTGGTCTTGTAATCAAGAAAAATAAATGTAGATACGGGGGCCACATTTCAAGATTGGAGGTAAGAAGGTGGGAAAAAAGGGTGGAAGGGTGGACCCCGTATGACTACACAAGGAATATAGGTAGACCGCTGACCCGTTGGCGAGATGAATTCCGCAAGGAGCTGGGTCCCATGTGGAGAAGACATACCCTGGACAGAAGGAGCTGGAAGGATAAAGTGAGGGAACTGGGGGGGGGCTCATACCCAATAATGGGTGGGTAGAGAAGGCTGAGGGCAGGGAGGGGCCGCTTCCCCGTCTTACCCTTGGCTCAGTAAGTGCAAAGAGAAGTGTGGAATAGAATGGAATACTCAACAAGAGCTGTAAATAAAAAAAAATGAAAGCCGAAAGCTGAAAGCTGAATAACAGGGTTTGAAAGCTAGCTGAAAGCTGAAAGCCAGTACTATTCAGCTTTTTCCTCCCTGAAAACTTTCTGTTTTGTGACATTAGTGACCTATGGCCGGATTTTGGTGTTGGCAAATATTCACCTCGAGATAGGGATGTGCCTTAGAAATAGGTATTACTTGAAAAAGTAAGAAATTTTTGGAAAGAAATTTATCTTTTATTTCTTTCCAAAATTTTCATTATTTATTTATTTATTTTTAATAGAGCTTTTTCACTGAATTCAACATCTTGACGATCTGTAATAAGCTAATAACGAGGCTTTGAGTGTAAGGACGTGGTCAGCAACAAGTAGGCTTTTAATAGAGTACATGAAACCTTTGACTGCTGACAGCATGATTAGATTAAAAGCCTTATTGTCGAGATCGCCGAACGGTTATTCTTTTTTAAGAAGTCTTATGAACTATCAAGTAATTACTTCAATGCGATATGCCGCATTGCCATCTTGTCGTACACTGGACATTCCAATATTATTCATGAGAGAGAATAATACGAATTATTATCATTTTTTTGAATTATTCCACGAAAATAAGTACTAAGTGAAGACCAAAGAATCAATTTTTATTCCATTTCCCAGCTACTGTAGTGGACTTCAATTAATTCAGTTGAATCCATTTAAGTATTGGAGAATTTTTTGACATAAAACTCCCTTAATTGTCGAATAAGATTTAATTGAGAACCACTTCCACAGTTCTACACTCAACTCAAGAACATAAGATAGTTTAACAGCTTTAATTTTAATTTAGTGGCTCAGATTTTCATCAAAGAAGGTGTGTACATGAAAGAAGAGTGTGTTTTCATTAAAAAATTTGAAAATGTCCAAAGTTTCCATAAATTTTCATTATTTCTTTCCGGAAAGACATTTATTTGGAAAAATTTATAAATTTCTTTCCAAGGCACATACCTACCTCGAGACGTCCAAGAATCAAGGCCTAAAAGCTAGGGCCTAGGGCTTGAAAGCTAGCCAAAAGCTGAAAACCGAAAGCCAAAAAGCTGTATTTTTTGTGGGATTTGAAAGCTGAAAGCTGAATGTGTTCAGGGCGTGGAAGCTGAAAGATGTATCTGAAAGTTGAATAAAAAATACGGCTTCAAAAGCCACAGCTGAAAGCTGGAAATCTTTTTTTGGCTTTCAAGCCCTGGATAAGAGGTCCAGTGGCAAACGAACGACAAGCACTTTTGCGAATCTCGTTAACATTTTTCACTGATAACGCGGGGCGTTTCTTTCAGTTTCTTACTTTCTTTCAGGGACGCTGTTAAGTGGGGAACCAACCAGCAAAACCTGTTTTTTGAGAACACGTGATTCAAAGTTCAAGAGCCATGTCTAGAAACTATATGACATAGCGTTTACTGATAAGCTTTTTTCAAGGTGAGTACACATTTTTGAATCGAGGGCCCAATTTTGAAAAATTCTACTTTTTACACTCTTTTCAACAATACTATTAAGTAATAACATAACTCATTTTGTTTACAAATATTGGTTCGTTCCCTTACGCTTAACAGCGTCCATATGGACATTATGCTCGAAAAGCGTCTTATTTGCAACCATTTTTCAGTGCAAGAAGTGAAATAATCCAGTTTTGCTCTAGTGTCTAATGCAAAAAAGTGGCGTCAAATCCTATGTTTACTTGGACGCTACTCAGCGAGAGGAAACTAACTAACATTTGTTAACAGAATGAGTTCTTAGTATCGTTGGAAAGAGCGTAAAACATACAATTTTTCAAAATTGGGCCCCCGATTAAAAAATATGCACTCACGTTGAAAAAAGCTTATCAGTAAACAATATGTCATTTGTCTTATAGTTTCTACATGACTCTTGAACTTCGCACGTGTTCTTAAAACACAGATTCTGCTGGTTGATTCCCTTATGCTTAACAGCGTCCACTTACGCGCACTTTCATACCATGATACCTAAGCGTTAAAATCAATTATAATTGCACGCCGTTAAGCGTAAGGGAACCAACCAACATTTGTAAACAAAACGTGTTATTAGTATCGTTGTAAAGAGCGTAAACAGTAGACTTTTCCAAAATTGGGCGATTCTTGAACATTTTGAAAATTTCTCCATACTATAGGTATTATACACAATACACATTTTTTGGTCGAAAAATTTTTCGGAGAGCTTTCAGGCCGGGACCTGGAGAAAACTATTCAACTTTACGAGATTCATTCAAATCCGTCGTCAATACAGATCCAATGTCAATTTTCGACCCAGTATAGCCCTGCTCCTTCCCCCCCCCCCAACACATTAACAAGTTTTTGATCGTATCTCGGTAAATGAGGGTCATTGCCCAACGTGGATAGCGAATTTAAACTCAGCGAGAAAAATCAAGTCGGAATAGGTGGTCATCTCAACTTTTTTGATTTTTTGAAAATTTTGAAAATTTCTTCATACCTACTACATCACGCATTTTTTTTAATCGAAAAATTCTTCCAGGAGCTTCTGGGCTGGGACCTCTTAACTTACATGCCTCTGTAACCCCTTATAACACAAGATTTTCATGAATAGAACATGTTTTGCGAAATATCCATGTATGTGACGTCAAACACATAGGTACCTACTATTATGAAAAGGCCTTAGTTCATCAATTTTCCATATATTCATTTTTTTATTTTTACTTATTTTTTATTCTTCACTCTCGGGCTGTGGGTTCGAAAAAGGTTGTTGTCTGTATGTCGCAGAAGTATCCAGCAGCGGAAAGGTAGATGAGGGTGCCGTTTATGTGCTTGTGGGAGTTGGAGAAAGTTTCATCAGACATAGCTAAATCTTTTAGGTTTTACTAAGGCGCTGTATCTAACTGGGTATAGAAATACACCATTTTAATTGCAAAAACAGAAAACAAACGGATGACAAGTATTAATTTATAAGGGAAGCGCAAGTTTGAAATTAATCGTGTTTTTACAATGTTACTCCTATTTTTTACGATTAATTTCAAACTTGCGCTTCCCTTATAAATTAATACTTATCATCCGTTTGTTTTCTGTTTTTGCAATTGAAATGGTGTTCTTATTACTATACCCACTTAGATACAGCACCCTAATTATACCTTTTACGTTTCCAGGTTTCCACCATCTTTATACAGCGCAACCATACAGGGAAGTCAACTTCTTCAAAAAACCTAATTTCAAATTTCGAGTAGTTCACCTTGCTTCTTCCCGCAGTAATACTTTTTTCAATTTGATTTCAGATTCAGTTTTTTTGTTCTGGTTAATCTTGAATTATTTAAATGGTTGCGCCCCCCCCCCAAAAAAAAAAAAATTGCTAATGGCAAGTTGCTCGTCACAAAAGTAGTCTCACGGAACCCCTGTTTTGTGTTCCTCAGTTCTAGTCACACCAATCGAATTATTACAAGTCATATCGCCTTACTATTCACTTGTATAAATTTATAGGTACAACTTTTCCAACACGAACAAGAATTGTATGTTCTTCGATTTTCACCTGAGTCTCGAAAGCACACAAATAAATTCACATTCAATACACTTGACTATATTTATTGGAACGGTTTGTCAGATTAAAATACTGACTGTTGACAAATTTTGATGCACTCGATGCGCGAATATGTCTCTACACACAGTTACGCGTCATCGAGAGGCGTGATCTTATATTGATTGAAAGACACGAATATTTTGAACGGGAGAAAAAAATCACGAGTTAACGCACATTGCAAAATCACTGTGCAAGCTTCATTCGATTCTATACGTTCAATAGAATGGAGCATGGTAAGCCAATGGAGCATGATAAGCCAATGGAGCATGGTAAGCCAATGGAGCATGGTAAGCCAATGGAGCATGGTAAGCCAATGGAGCATGGTAAGCTAATGGAGCATGGTAAGCTAATGGAGCATGGTAAGCCAATGGAGCGGCGTAAGCTCCAAGTCCGTAGTATGGGTCTGAAATGAGAGAAGAAATCGGTTATTAACTATACAAAATCCGTTCGGCAATCTAGTTTGGAAAACAAACAAAAGCGACTGAAAACTCACAGGCGAATTTCTTCTGTCTGATGCCTTCATTGTTCTGGGCTTGGGTTTCGACAGAATGGACGGCGATGAAACAGGCGAGCAAGAAAGCAACAGCAAGCTGAAAGTAAAATAAGATCGGATTATTTCATCGTCTGATAGAGAAGGGGAGTGTATTAGGAATCTATTTACTCAGTTTGAAACCCTGTTACAGCAATTCGAGTGCTCCTTCATGATGTTCGAATCAGTTGTATACTAAAGACTTCAGGATGTTGATGCACAGCTCGCCCGTAGGGTCTCCGATAAGAATTTAGTAATTTTTCGGCAGAGCACGGTTCCAAATGGGAAGGGGGGCGTATTCAATGATGGCTGAACAAAAGTTTACAAAACCAGGGTTACAAATAGCTGGCAAACCAAAACGACTGTTTCGATGTGAATGCTGTCAACAACGAGGAACCGCAACCACTTTACATGTTACTGTAGCAGAAAGAAAAGTGGCTGTATTTCTACGCCCCCCCCCCCAAATGAGGTAGGGAGTTGGAATTAGTGGCACAAATTCTATTGTAATTTGTGCTAATTGTGCTCTGAAGTCCCCGAATTTGTGCCGCCTCCCGTGGGTCTACATTTTAATAAAAAGTTTGGGGCCAGGGAAATGTTGCCCCCCCCCAAATGAAGATAGGGGTTGGAATTAGCGGCACAAATTTGTATTTTATTTGTGCTAATTGTGCTCCGAAGTCCCAGAATTTGTGCCGCCTCCAGTGGGTCTACATCTTAATGAAAAGTTTGGGGGCAGAGGAATGTTGCCCCCCGCCCCAAATGAAGAAAGGGGGTTGGAATTATCGGCACAAATTTTATCGTAATTTGTGCTAATTGTGCTCCGAGGTCTCGGAATTTGTGCCGCATTTTCTGAGCTCACAGTCCAGTGCTCAATTGGGGGGGGAGGGGGGGGGGGAAATTATGATATTTTAAAAAAAACGATCTTCAAAAGGAGAGATTAACTGGTTTCTGCTGTCACCGAATTCATTTTTCAGGTTCTTTTCACGGTATCTCACATCCTACCCCAATTTTGGGAGGTACACCCATTCTATCCAAAGTTTTTGTTGTCTTTGTTCATACTTTTTTTAAACTCATGAGGCGAAAGTGCGATAGTTTCAGGCAACGACACTTCTGTTTTTGCGCATCGGATTTGGCAACAATGATAACGAAGAAACCCGTGGTGAAAGTAGAAACAGTGTGGATATGGGCCACGACCCCCCCCCCAGGAAGGGGTGGGGGCTTGGGCGTGATGACACGAATTTTCACCTAATTTTTGCTAAATGTGCTCGAGGTTTCCACAATTGGTGCCCCCTTTCTTGGACCTACAACACAAAAAGAAATGGGGGCCGGTGAAATGTTAGCCCACCCCCCAAACAAAGGTGCTGTCTCGAAAATAGTGGCACAAACTTGTATTTTATTTGTGCTGATTGTGCTCTAGGGTCCCACATTTCGTGTCCCCTTCTTTGAACCTACAGCTCACGAATAAGATTGGTGGCCGGTAAAATGTTAGCCCCCCCCCCCATGCAAACGTGAGATCTAAAAAATAGTGGCACAAATTTGTATTTTATTTGTGCTAATTGTGCTCCGAAGTCCCAGAATTTATGCCGCCTCCCGTGGGTCTATATCTTAATGAAAAGTTTGGGGGGCCACAGACATGTTGCCCCCCCCCCCAATGAAGATTGGGGTTCCATACCATAGATATACATCAGGCATTTTTTTGGGCGAAAATATGTTTCGAGAGCTGCGGGCCTACCCGGTGAAATAGATTCGAAATGCCGAGACGAATTCAGAACCGTCGTCAAAATTGATTCACAGGCTATTTCTGACCTCGTATAGCCCCCGCCCCCAGTGTAACCACATTTTTGACTGTATCTCGGCAACGGAGGGTCAGCGTCTGATTTGATCGACGAATTCGACCTCAGAGCAAAAAATTGAGTAGGAATTTCTAGTCATCTCATCTATTTGGAATTTCGATAATTTTGAAAATTTCTCCATACTAACATCAGGCATTTTTTTGGGCGAAAAAATTTTCCGAGGGCTTTGGGGCCCGGACCCAGCGAAATAGATTCGAAATGCCGAGACTAATTCAGAAGCGTCGTCAAAATTGATTCACAGGCTATTTCTGACCCAGTATAGACCCCGCCCCCAGTGTAACCACATTTTTGACTGTATCTCGGCAGCGGAGGACCAGCGCCTGATTTGGTCGACGAATTCGAACTCGGCGCGAAACATTCAGTAGGAATTGGTGGTTATCTCAGTATTTTTGAATTTCGAAAATTTAGAAAATTTCTCCATATTATACATCAGGCATTTTTTTGAGCGAAAAAATTTTCCGAGGGCTTTGGGGCCCGGACCCGGCGAAATATATTCGAAATGCCGAGACGAATTCAGAAGCGTCGTCAAAATTGATTCACAGGCTATTTCTGACCCAGTATAGACCCCGCCCCGAGTGTAACCACATTTTTGATTGTATCTCGGCAACGGAGGACCAGCGCCTGATTTGGTCGACGAATTCGAACTCAGCGCGAAAAATTGAGTAGAAAACAGTCTTTAATTCAAAATTTTTAATTTTTTCGGATTTTGAAAATTTCTCAAAATTATATCAGGTCTTTTTTCGGGCAAAAATATTTTCGGAGAGATTCGGCGTCGGCGCTGGTGCTAGTTACTCAGTTTTTCGAGACGAATTTGAATCTGTCGTCAAAATTGAGCTGCAGTCATGTTTTTACGCAAATTGTACAATACTTCCAACTGTTACGAGTGTATCCCGAGAACGGAGCGTCCCTGCCGAATTTGAACACCCAATTCAAGCTGAGCGTGAAAAATTGGTTCAAAACAGTCTTTATTTCAAGATTTTTGGATTTTTCGAACTTTGAAAATTTCTCCATACTATAAATCATGTTCTTTTTGGAGCCACAAAATTTTTGGTGAGCTTCGGCGTTGGCGCGTGTGCTAATTACTCAATTTTTCGAGGCGAATTCAAAGACGTTGTCAAAATTGAGCCACACTCAGTTTTTTCACCCAAATTGACCAATTTTTCCAACGTTTTCGAGGGTGTATCTTGAGAACGGAGCGTCGCCGCGAAATTTGAACGCCGAATTCGAACTGATCGTAAACAATTGAGTCGAGTCGAAGATCTCGGATAATTTTTTCGCCCAAAATAATGCCGGATGTATAATATGGAAAAATTTTAAGAATTTTCGAATTTCTAAAATACTGAGATAGCCACCTTATCCTGCTAAATGTTTCGCGCCGAGTTCGAATTCGTCGACCAAATCAGGCGCTGACCCTCCATTGCCGAGATACAGTCACAGATGTGGTTACACTGGGGGCGGAGGCTATACGGGGTCATAAATGGCTTGCGAATCAATTTTGACGACGGTTTAGTATTCGTCTCGGCATTTCGAATATATTTCACCGGGTCCGGGCCCCGAAGCTCTCGGAAAATTTTTTCGCCCAAGAAAATGCCGGACGTACGTGTGGAGAAATTTTCAAAATTTTCGAAATTGCTAAAAATGGGATAACAACAAATTCCTACTCAAGTTTTCGCGCTGAGTTCGAATTCGTCGACCAAATCAAGCGCTGAACCTCCGTTGCAGAGATACAGTCAAAAATGTGGTTATAATGGGGGCGAGGGTTATACTGGCTCAGAAAGAGCCTATAAATCAATTTTGACAACGGTTCTGAATTCGTCCCGGCATTTCGATTCTATTTCGCCGGATCCGGGCCCCGAAACACTCGGAAAATTTTTCGCCCCAAAAAATGCCTGATGTATGGAGAAATTTTCAAAATTATCGAAGTTCCAAATAGATGAGATAACTAGAAATTCCTACTCAATTTTTCGCGCTGAGGTCGAATTCATCGACCAAATCCGACGCTGACCCTCCGTTGCCGAGATACAGTCAAAAATGTGGTTAAACTGGGGCCGGGGCTATACGGGGTCAGAAATAGCCTGTGAATCAATTTTGACGACGCTTCTGAATTCGTCTCGGCATTTCGAATCTATTTCACCGGGTAGGCCCGAAGCTCTCGAAACATATTTTCGCCCAAAAAAATGCCTGATTTATATCTATGGTATGGAACCCCCAATCTTCATTTGGGGGGCCAACATGTCGG